>JAPDSC010006424.1:0-34916 GCA_026290005.1 Latrodectus geometricus
AAGGCAGAATATTTATCTGTTTCATTGTGGAAACTATAATGTATTCTTTTGAGGTGTTTTTTAGATAACGTTTGTAATAGGTTTTAATTTAAGGGTTATTAAAATATTTGTGTAATAATTTGAAATGGTGTTGCTGTTAATGTATGCATTGGGATTACATTTATTTTGTAACTTTACTTAGCAGCTAGATTAATATTACTGTATCAACCAAGTTACCTGTGTAGTGATTTGGTCAAGCCAGTAATTACAATTTTCTGAAACAGTTGTGTATGATTTAAATATTATTTTTCCCTCTAATGTTACTTATAAAAAGGCATTATTAGTGATAAAGCGAATCAGTTTCAAGTAAAATGTTTCTCAGTGAGTTCAAATTGTTATTAAGTACAAATAATCGATTTTATAATTATTTTTATAAATCATACATTTCTATCTATAGATGTTTATTATATTTAGCGATTCCAGATAAATGTTGACTGTCATCTCTAAGTTCCAATTCACTATTTAATTTAGCATTTTACTTTCAAAGCAATAATTTTTAACATAAAAGGAATTGATCTAAAGAAAGGCCAAGAATGCTAACTGTTCGGAACGAACTGGTAACTGAACAGTTAGCATTCTTGGCCTTCTATTCAACAATTTATTGGTTCATATCCCACTTGGGCTTATGTGTTAGGAATTAGAAATCCATTTGAAACTGTAGTTCCTGGTCAAACTAACCAATCTTTACTTATAAATTTTTTAAAGTTATTAAAAAATAAATTTTTGAGAGAGAAGGCATTTTTAGTATTATTATAGTCACATAATGTTACCTTATTTACATCTATAATGAGTTTTATTTTGTTTATTGATCTCGTTTAAAAAAATTTTTAAGCAAATTCATTATGAAACAGAAGGATTGTCTACTGTAATTTATTATTTTATTTGTAGGATAATTGAAATTTTTAAATCTGTATAAAAGTTGACATCAAAGTACTTCACTTACAAAATCTGTTGCTAAATATTTTTTAAATTAAAGTTTGTCAAGCTTTGTGATATTTCTGGTTTTTATTTGTAAAATTTGTCAGTGTTTGCTGATATTACTTTTATATGGTGATGCTGCTAAAGTATATAATGACTTTTCGTATAATACATATAGTTGTATGACCATACTTAGCAGCTAAATAAATGGTACTGAAACCACCAAATCACTTTACTGGGGGTTTGGTCAAAACTGTAACTACATGGGTAAATGATAGTTCTCAGTTATAATGCAAATGTCATTCAGTAGTTTCTTTTGCACTCTTGCTGGGTCTTGGATTATATAGTTTTTCAAGTATTTTTTCAAACTTGATGTAGAAATTTGAACTCTGGAGGCTTTTCAATCTTGAAGTTTCTTAATTTCATAGCATTGAAAGTAACTGTTCCTTAAGCTTCATGTTAATTCCTTTTTTTATGATTACTGTAATTTTACATGATTTATGTAATTATGTTAATAGTTGTGAGTGAATTATGTATTGTATTTAACTGACATGTAAGATATCAGTCTCAAACTTAAATGAGCTTATTTTTCAGAACTTCCAGACTTAGAGTAACAGGAAAAGCACACGGAAGAGCTTCAGTATACAGACTGTAATATTACATTTAACTCCTTTCATGAAAGTCACTTTTGATATATATGTATAAACTGTATAAAGAAGACTGGCTTATAAAAAGAAATTATCACCCGATGTACCTATGCAGTTTTCATTTCTGGAGGGAAGATTTTGCCACCACCTGTGTTGGGAGTGCCAAGCATTGCACATGTTGCTGTGTAATATCTTCTTTAGAATTCCCACCTTTCATCTGTTGAGTTGCATCAAAATTTCATTCATCCTTCTTTTTGCAAATTCTTTTACGCTGATTTGTTTTTAGTGAATGTGATAAAATCAAAAATGTGTACCTCTTATGTTTAGCAGTCATTTATTTTTAATGGCATGTAATCATATTGCAAGAAATTTTCACAAGTAATTGAAAGCAACGTACAGGAATTGCAGCCTTTGGCATCCCAAGCAGTGTTTTTACTGACATCATTGTTCCTTATGTGCTGGGCATCTGTACATTTAATCATTCCACACGTGTTTTCGCTTCTTTAAATATGAAGCTTGCTTTAAAGCATTAGTTTTTCTTCTTAATGTCTATTACATTCTGTAACTGAATCCTGTAATTGCGTGTTATATACTTATTAAATACTTTTGTTCTACATGTATCTAGTAAATAAAAAGTTCATACTCAGTTCATTTCTTTTTTCCTATAGATTTTGTTTTCTACAGAATTTTATTTTTGCCCTGCTCTAAAATTTCACATAAAATATCTTAATTTTCTGCTTTTATATAATTACAAAAATGAATATAAAATTATGAAATATATAATATTAAAATAAATGATTTGTTATTTTTATAAACATATTATTACAGAACATGCAGTTTTAAAAAATTTATTTTCAAAATGCCTAAAATTAAGTTTTGTGTTTAAAAAAAAAAAAAAAAAAAAAAAAAAAAATCTGATAATTTGCACTTAATATTTTATTTACTGTGTTTTTTGTTTTTTATTATTATATATATATCACAGTATTTTTAATTAATCTTAAATTTCTTCTAGAATCTAGCTTTTTATAAAAAATAAAATTATTTCAAAAATTTCATGACACATGGAATATCAAGCTGTCATACATGTAATTCAAATAAAAATTTATTTTTATCAAATATTTTTTCTTTTAAGTAATCATAATAAAAAAATTAAAATAATTGATTGTATATTTTATTTGGAGAAAATGTTTTATTTTGCTCTATTAAATGGTTAAAAGTTTAATTAAATTCAACTTTTTAACTCACTATTCTAAGTTGAACTATATTTTCAGCTAGTTGAGTTTTTCAAAAAAATAATAATAAATACATAATTAAAGTTTTATTTTTTATAAACTAATTTGATTTAGGTTTATTTTATAACTTATATTCTAATGCTGAAATTAATTTCTTACTTTACTTATTTCTGTGATTTTTTATGAAATTTATAAAAGCTACTGAGTTTTGAAAAGATTTAAAGTTTTTATAATTTGCTTCATAAGTTTTTGTATTCAGTGAATTTGAAATTGCATGCACTTCATTGTTGTAAAATGTGTAATAACTCACTACTAATAGTAATAGAATAGATGAAATGCTCTTAAATGGGAACATAAAGAGAGCAAAGAAATTTGCAATCTTAACGTGTTCATCTGCTTTCAAAAATACTTACTGTTATAAAAATGTAAGAAATTGAAAAAACTGGGAGCAACAAAGTACTAAGTATTTTAGTTAAAATATTCTAAAAATGTAAAACGAAATTAAAGAAATCTTGGATTTGCATAAATATTTCTTAATCTTGTGAAGTATTAAAGTTAGTTCTTCTAAATTTAGCTGTGTTACTCTAGGATTATTTACTTTTTAACAACTTAGATTTTCCTTTCCATCTAATTATGACTAATTACTACATAGTTTAATTCCCAGATATTTATCTCTGGTCTAATAAATTTTATGAGAAAAATGTGCATGATAAGTTATTTCTTGAAAGAATGAATGTTAATTTTTGCTTTTTCTTATTAGAAATTTTATTTTGGTATTTAAAGTTTTAATTTTGAGTAATATAAAAATGGAAAAACGTTTTAGGTTATTTTACACACTCACAAAATTTTAGTTAATTACATCTTTGGAAATTTGTCTAAGCGGCTTATTAAAATCAAGAGTCATCTTAATTGAATATTGTTCATAAAAAAATGAATTAAAATTATAAGTTTTAATATTTCGTGATAATCACATATTTCAACTGCCAAATTGGTTTTGAATTCAACAAAGTGTTTTAAAATCATGTATTATTGCAAGACTAGTTTATAAAATTTTGAAAGCAATTTTAAGTCGGCACTAAATTATGGTAAGGGAATTTCTTGTTACTTTTATACTTTGTTCATTCATCTAGTAACTAAAAGAAAGTTCTGATGCAAAAATAAGTCTAGTGATTAAATTAGTTGCTTAATGCAAAATTACTTCAAAACTTAGTTATGAACTATATCGTAAAAGAAATCATAGAAATCAATTTTTTTAACAGAAAATTTTGTATTTATTATGAACATGAATAGGCTAAAAAGAAGTTGGCTGAAATTTTTTCTGGTCAAACACTTCCAAAGCAGGTGCAATTTACTCTCACCTTTTAAATCATACTGCCATATTCTGTAAGGTAATTTTCCATTAAAGGTATGTCGCTTCTCACATTTCCACCCACACACCGGCTGTTCCAAGTTTGATTTGTGTTTATAACTGCTTGTGAAACCATTTTTTTTAATACCTTTATCGGTTTATTTTATTAAACAGTGATGGGTGGATCCTCAAATTAGATTTCCTAAAAGTTGTGATTTCACTAATGCAAAAAAAGTCATTCAAGAAACGAATTCATTTGATTTATCGTTATTTAATTAAAATGTAATCCGCCTTTCATCATTTTAAATACTTGATTAGTTCTATTTTCACATTACCGATGTAAATAAATTTGTTACCAAATGTGTAGTTGAAGATAGACTTTAGTTTGGCTCCTTTTAGGTTATACTAATGTGTATGTACATTATCTGAATATAATACACACAGAGCTTGAATTAATAAAAAAATTTTAGCGTTTGATAAAGTAAACTTTGTGGGGTGTTTTTTTTTTTTTTTTGAAAGTTAAGTATGTTTGTTAACTATGTGTGGTTTGAATTATAACTCTTATAATGAGAATATGTTTAAGAAATATCAAATTGAGAAACTTCGAAGATCATAATAGCAATATTATCTGATGGCTTTCTGCATGCATGTCTTTAGGGGTGGTCGTTTAAACGTTTCTGCCACATGAATTTTGCCTACTAAGGATGAAATCGTTTCGGAAAGTGCTGTTAGATTTCATGCTAGGCAGTGTCAAATAATTCCCGACTGTTATGCCTAAGAACGTGATAATAATAATGGATTTAATTCTGAAAAAAAAAATCATCTAATAGAAATTTTGGCAGATGAATTATTTCTGTTTTAAATGACATGATCTTATATACTTAACTGCAGGAACAATAAATTATTTAAAACTGGTGGCTGTCTTGTTATGTCAACTATTAGTGGTAACGAAAATGTTTATTAATCCGGTCCATGTGAAGAAAGGGAATTTCTAATATTGACTATTACCATTTAAAGGTTCTCAAAATGACATCTATGGTGGCACCGTCCACACCAGATTAGTGGAGTGATGGTAAAATCAGAAACTTAATATGCGTAGCCCTATTCAGTATGGTTTTTTGTGATTTGCTTATTCAAATGGTAGCTAGCTACCATTTGAAAACTCAAACTTAATAAATTTCTTAGATTTTTTTTTTCTCTCTATACAAATAAATTAGATAGGAATAAAATTCACAAAAACTAGAATTTTCCAATGTAAACTTTAAAATTTAGTTTTAACTTGATTAGTCGCAAATTCACTTCTGCTGAAAAATGGTAAAAAAACACAATCTCCAGTCGGTACAACAATGTTCCTTATTAAGTACATTAGGATCATATTTTTAAGTCAATTCCTATTTGTTTATGAAGA
Organism: Latrodectus geometricus; assembly: GCA_026290005.1. NCBI lineage: Eukaryota > Metazoa > Arthropoda > Arachnida > Araneae > Theridiidae > Latrodectus > Latrodectus geometricus. Next base: position 5,593 of record JAPDSC010006424.1, read on the forward strand.
AAATTTTATTTTAGTTACTTTATTAAATTTCGGACTGTCAGTTATTGAAATAAGGGTCGATAATGTAAATCTATATTGTTTAATTTATTGCTTCCGATTATTTTTACGCTTCACTGATATTCCATCCGAAAACATGGAAGATTCTACGCAGACTTTCAACAAACTTTGCCAATGTAATACATTTTTTATCTCACTACATTGCAGGAAGTCCTTTTATAATTTTTTCACCTTTTTTAAAATTAGTACACACTCTCTCCTCTCACTAGCTTATTTCGAAATCAAGTTGAATTTCAAAGAAAGTTATAAATTATTTACAAGATAAAAAGAATATAAGAAATGTGAAGATAGATAGTAACTGTTGATGTTAACAGGTGGCACTACTATACAATAGTGAATTTTTGAAGAAAAAAACTGCATTAACATCAAATGTCATGCACTCACTACAAGTTTAAAAAATAAGTTTTTGAACTTCAGTAGATTAATAAAAAGTATTTTATAACAATTCAAAATTTGTGAACGAAATGTATAAAGAGAACTAATAAAAGAAATGAAATAAAGCCCTATTAGAAATCTATAACTTATTCAGTTACTGGTTTATACTATTTTCAGCATTATGTTAATTTTTATATATGGTTGTCACATCTCTTTTTCAATTTTTTTCCTCACTTTTGTGTAGTAGATTAGAAAATACTGCAAGTCACTAACTGTCAACAATTAAAAATTTATTTAACAAAGCACACTTTTATGAAATCTTCAAACACAAAATTATCTTATTAGAAGTATTTTCCAGCAAATGAAAAATATTACTACATTAAGTGAATTTATATAATATCCAACCACAATATATATAAGTTTATTATCAAGAGGTTTCTAATTTTCATTTTATAGCTATAGCTTAGGCAAATAATTTCAGTCCTATGAAATGCCAGAAGGTAGAAACATCCCATGTTCAAGCAATTTATTAAAAATTTTAACCAATTATGTTATTCAGTTATGTTAAAGCTGTCACGTAAACAATTGATAGGAAGGAATGGCTCATAAAAAATAGATCTCCTTTGTCAATTTCATAAAAATATCAACGTAAATGCCATTCTTGATAGCTATTTGGCTTGTTATTTCAAAAATTCTGTAGATCATATCGTTTGACAGAGATTTTATAAATTTTAAAAAGGTTTTTTTTTTTTTTTTATTAAAAGTTTTTTTTTTTTTTTTTTTTTTTTTTTTTAAGAGTATTTTCACATTTTATCCAAAGAAAAAGCACTATTTATTAATGCTATATAAATTCTTGAATAACCATACATTAGTCTCTTTGAGCACTTTATTTACAACTTATATTCTCATTATTATTAAGTGACTGCAACTAAATAATTAATGTTTGATTTTTAAAAATTAAAGACATTCCCAATAGTTGCACATTAGAATTTTAAAAACTCACATTACATAACAGATTATTTCACTTAGTTAAACAAAAGATTTACTGTAAGAATGAACTTATTTTTACTAATTAGATGAGATTAACATTTATAGAAACTTTAACACTGTATTAAATTTTTGTAAGACCCAAGAAGAGTTGCCTAGAGAAAAAATTAAAAATGTAAGCTTAATATTTTAAATAGGAATTAGTTGTAGAGGTGTATAGTAGTTCTGAAAAAAAAAAAAGAAACAAGACATATAAACAAACTCCTGTATTTAAACTCAGTATACAACACAATTTATAAATACATCTAGACAAAAGACTGATACAGCTGTAAGTAATATTCATACAAGTTCATGTAGCACTGAATAGTGACCGACAGATACGCTGCAAGCGTAAATCAACTCGACACGACTGTACATCTTCAAATACCTTTTTTTTGCAGCAGTCTTTACCGGAAGAGGGATAGTTCAACTAAAATTTCTTTGGAGAAGGGGAACAATGAGCAGTGTTCTGTGCAGCTGAAAAATTTTATTTTTTACTCTTATAAATTTAAAGTTCTTTAAAAGCATTTACGATGAACAATGCTTGGACCAGACTCATCATACTCTTGTTTAGAGATCCACATCTGCTGGAAGGTAGACAGGGAAGCCAGGATGGAACCTCCAATCCAGACAGAATATTTCCTCTCGGGTGGGGCAATGATTTTGATCTTCATTGTGCTGGGAGCTAAGGCTGTGATCTCTTTCTGCATGCGGTCAGCAATGCCAGGATACATGGTGGTACCACCAGACAAGACTGTGTTGGCATACAAGTCTTTACGGATATCTACATCACACTTCATGATGGAATTGTAAGTGGTTTCATGGATTCCACAGGACTCCATACCCAAGAAGGAAGGCTGGAAGAGGGCCTCAGGGCAACGGAACCTTTCATTTCCTATTGTTATAACTTGACCATCTGGAAGCTCATAGGATTTTTCTAGAGATGATGAGGAAGCAGCAGTTGCCATTTCTTGTTCAAAATCTAATGCTACATAGCAAAGTTTTTCCTTGATGTCTCTGACAATTTCTCTTTCAGCTGTAAAAGAATTATTAGCCATTAGCACAAATTAGGAGAACACTAAAACTTTTTTTTTTTTTTTTTTTAAACTTTACAATCCTATTCATCTTACAGACAATCTGGAGTATGCTAACTTTTAAAAGTTTAAGCACTTAAGCATTAGTAACATTAAAATAATTTAAAACAATTATTAACTATACAAGCCTCTCAAAACTTAATGAAAAAGAATTACAATTTTCACGGTCATAATAAAACTTATGGAGCCAAAATTATTCCTTAATACTTAAAGTAGGGAATTTAAGTTAATATACATTATGGGTGATTCTTGTTTGCATGATAAGGATTTAGATTTAAAAAAATTATTACCAGTAGTGGTGAAAGAATAGCCTCTTTCAGTAAGAATTTTCATCAAGTAATCTGTCAGATCCCGTCCAGCAAGATCAAGACGAAGGATAGCGTGAGGCAAGGCATAACCTTCATAGATGGGCACAGTGTGGGAAACACCATCTCCAGAATCCAGGACAATACCAGTGGTTCTACCAGAGGCATATAGGGACAATACAGCCTGGATGGCCACATACATGGCTGGAGTGTTGAAGGTCTCAAACATAATCTGGGTCATCTTTTCCCTGTTAGCTTTAGGATTCAGGGGAGCCTCAGTGAGGAGGACAGGGTGTTCTTCAGGAGCAACCCTGAGCTCGTTGTAGAAGGTATGATGCCAGATCTTTTCCATGTCATCCCAGTTGGTGACAATACCATGCTCAATGGGGTATTTCAATGTGAGGATACCTCTCTTGCTCTGAGCTTCATCTCCTACATAGCTGTCTTTCTGTCCCATGCCGACCATGACACCCTGGTGACGGGGCCTGCCCACAATAGATGGGAAGACTGCCCTGGGTGCATCATCTCCAGCGAAACCGGCTTTGCACATACCGGATCCATTATCAACAACAAGAGCGGCAACATCGTCGTCACACATTTTGATTGATCAAGGTAATTTTAAGCCTGCAAAGAAAAAAATAGCAATAAGCATTTTTGTTTACATTTATTACAAAACAATGAGTGCATCTCAAAACGATAGTCGTAAAGAAACTGAGCAGATATAAAAAATAAACTATTAAGAATAGAAACTGGTATGGACTTTTTTTTTTGCATACGATTACTATAAATTGTCAAGTGGAAATCAAAATCACTAACCTCAACCACGCCCAAGGTAATTGAAATCAGTAGCTAATGCTTAAAAAGGCCAAATCGGTTGAGTCACTCAATTTTTTTTTTTTTTTTTTTAAATACTAATGTTAAATTAAATCAAGAAATACAGTTTGTTCAAAAATAAAATACATAGCATTGCGGTCTATAATATTTTGACAAGAACTTCCCCATCCCCGCAACATAGATAAGCGGTTAAAATCATAAAAATTATTTTAAATACATAAAATTTTAGATCATTAATTGAAACATAGTACAATCCCTAAAACTTAAGTTAGTATGCAAGTTTCTAATTAAGAGACATTGAAAATTTACAGAAATCAATTCTTAACTACCACTTATCAAGATTCATTATATAAGAATATTATTAAAGACATTCACATTTTAATTAGAAACTGAAATATCAAAAAGGTGAATGAACAGATACCTCAGCAAGGAATTCCAGTTTAGATTTTTAGTCTACATTTTACATTTGAAAGAAATTCTAACATGTACAGGTTTTAAAATTTAAGCAGTACTAATGTTTTACAAATTAACGTTAAACATCGTCACTAGATATTATAATAATAATAATGTTAACAGTAGATATTACAGTTATAGACAGTTGACATTAAGGGGCGTTTCTGGATACAGATTTAATTAACAAATCCTGCATCGAAGCTATTTTAAAAATAAGAAAAAGTATAAATCAAGTTAAGCATATTGACTTCCTTCAAGTTTAAATTGTAATAAAAGAGTTCAAAAACAAATACACAGATATCAATAAAAAAATTTCAGAATTGCAAAAAACTTTAGAACTAAAATTTAAATTTAGCGTGGCTGGAAAATCCAAAGATGCCCGCTACGTCATCACAAATCGAAGTACACGCCCTGTAGGTATTAAAATACTTAAGTGTCAAATATATTTTTTGAAAGTGAATTATAGATACCAGTTCAATTAAATTTCCAATATTTATGAAAGAATGAAGTTTTCACCAGCTCACCCACAGCAATAGTAAAAATATATCCAAAAGAATGCTAGATATTCAAGTAATAGCTGACTTACACTAAAGAAACTAGAGAACACAGAGCTCACACCACAACTAGATCCAGCGAGAAACAGTGGCTTAAAAAGAGAGATGCCGGCTTTTATGGCACGTGTACCTCAGTAAAGCTACGTTCCCAATCTTTACCATATATGGTATGAGTCTTCGACTACCTTTCCAATAGCGAGCGATGATTGGACAGAACGCTTTATTATTCACAGAGTTCTAGCCAATGAAAAATCAAATTGGCTCTATGTTACCATATATGGCAACAGCAGACTGACCCGGAATCCATGGAAAGATACGGTGAGTTTCGAAGCGGAAATGCGCGATTGTCCAGCGAAGTTTATACATTTATCGCCTGTTTGGCGAATAAATCAATTTTATTTTTCTAATATTAGATAGCAATATTTTTAGGGGAAAATGGATTTTTAATTAATTATTTATTAAAGGATTTTTAAATTAAAAACAATTACTTGCAACACAATTTTTTCCAAAATATAATATTTATGAATTCCCATCCATTTAATTTAGAATTCTTAAAAATATTATTTCTATGATTTTATATAAAAATTGACAACTCATATAACAATTAAATATTTTAACTTTGACAAGTTCACGATGCTTTTAAAAGTTATATTCATAACTATTTTCTTATAGTATCGAGCCATGTTCAAGTAAAAATTGTATATAAATTTAATATTCGATAAATCAATTATTCTGGTTGATTAAATATTTGTATTAAAATAAATAAATGACGTATAAAAATGTATTCATTTTATGTTGTGAAATATGAATATATAAGGTTTTATAATATTTCATAACATAAAATTAAGGAATCTTTATACTTACTTTAAAAGCCTGTTCATAAAAATCTCTCTTTTCAAATAAAGAAAGCGTATTTCCCTTTCGAATTTATTGCTTAATTTGGTTTATTAAGCTGATTCAACTATTATGTCCTAATAGCCAAAATGAAAGCGTTAATTGAAAGCGTTAATAGCCAAAATGAAAGTGTTAATTGGCATTAAATTAAAAAAAAATATTCTATATCATTTGTTAAATATGACGCAAATGAGTTGTTAAATATGGAATTAAATGAATGAGATACAAATTTCGATTTTAATATAGTTATTTAAAAAATAGATATTTATAAAATTTATTTAAGTCTAAGAAAATTTTGATTCTTCAGTAGTAACCTCCGACCCTGTTTCCATCGAGTTAAGTACAATATGTAAGCACAACCCCTGACCACCTGTTTAACAATCGCCTTGAAGTTCATTGGACGCTGCTTTAGGCTTTGATAGGTGAACTAATCTAAGATGTATATTTTGCACAGCATTTTGTATATATAAACGATAGTTTCTACAAATTATTATATTACAAAAAATAGAAAATCTAAAAAAAATTGGAGGAAACTAAACTGAAAATAAATTTTATAATTTAATTTATTTTCTATAGTTAAGCAACTCATAAATGATAGAACACACATCTAATTCCATTCCTATAACAAATCACTAAAAGAAAATCTTTCAAAATGATGAAGACAAGAAGTTATCTAAAAGTATCTAAATTCTAGAAAAGTTTGAGATCAAAAACATTGACTACGTTGTTTTCAAATTAAAATAATTAAAGAGTTTTTATATAAATACAGGTTTACTTTTTCGTTCATACAGTATATATTGAAATATATTTGCAATAACAGAAAACAGTATAGAAAAATTACACTTATCTGCAATAAAAAACAATACATTACTCATTAGCTATAAAATAAAAAATGTAAAATATTATATCAGATAAAGTACACATATTACACTTATATATGTAATTATATCAGAAGAAAGCATATATGTGAAATTTTAAACTTTATTTTAGTAAATAACGGCAATATTATCTCTTTCAAATATAATCGCTTTATTAATGCTTGCAGAAATTACGGAAAAAATCCGTCCAACGGACGGATTTTTTCCGTAATTTTAATTTTTATGTGGCTATTCTTGTAGCAGCACAAAGCTACCTTGTCCGAATATTGCTATTTTTAACTTTTTGCACTTTTATATATTAATTATTAATCACAAATGTTTAATTTTACAAATTTTATCTGTTATAAAAATCATTTTTATAATTTTTTACATTTGTTTATTGTCATTTCATTTATTCAATGGAAATTTCTCATGAGTGTTGCAGAAACTAAATTACTCGAGAAATATTTATTTATATTTGTATTTACTCTAAATGCTTACACTGATTGCACCCACACAAGCAAACGATAATTTTCATTATATTTCAAGTTAAATATTTAAACTATCGAAGAAATTCAGAGGAAAATGCAGTAACCATGGTAACCACGTTTGATTTGGATAAATTTCAAGAGCAACATTGATTCTTGCTAATAAAATATGTTATTGTATTTTTAGCATGTATTTAAATTATAAAAGAAAACCACAGCTTTTATTTTCATAAATTTCGCTAAATTAACTTAAATTTTATTCACGCATACAGTATAAATCATTTCTAATAAATGAATAAAGCGTTCAGTAATATTTTATATTTTGCAAATAGTATTGATGTGTATAGGTGATTCTCTTAAAACACACCAGTTTTTGTTATTTAATTCCATATTTCTATAGCATTCGTAGTTGGTAAAAATATGAAAATATCATATCCATATTTCAGATGAAAATGGACTTTTAAAAAAAATAATCTTTTAATTTATAAATATTTTAAATATATTGCAATAATATTATTTATTGTAAGCAAGTAGATTGTTAAAAATTTTATTTATGTAAATTTCATAGGGAAAAAGATTTTTAATAGCTATTTTCTCACAAAAATTGTATCAATTAATTCTGATATCAAATAATATTCAGTTGTTCTTAAATATTATAATAATAAGCTTTGGTTATCATTAATTATTAAAACAACAGTAAACCAATGTAGTGTTATATATCGTTGAATATAAAATTACTTTAGATTGATTCTGAAATTTTTATTTAATTATACATATTTTTCTTTTCAAATGTTATAATTTTTTTTTTTTTTTCATATCTTTAATTCAAAAAAATTTTATTTTCTGCTTAAATTTTTGTGAGAAAAAGGTTGAAGGAAAATTTTTTCTAATTTAAAAAAGTCAATCTGTTTTAATTTGTAAACGTAAAGAGTGCATAAGTTGAGATTGCTTTTAGAAATCCTTTCTGAGAACACAATTCGGAACACAGATTCCCCCTAGAGAAGCCCGAATGTTCTAGAATAAATATAAATAACAACACAAAATCTATGGCTGGACATCTCCGGAACTAGACATTTTGCAACATGTTTATTTTGAGCAATAATTTGCTTCAGATAACAATTCTCTTAGCCACGAAACAATCAATGGATGACCAATAGTTGATACGGAGGCTGTCACGTGACTTAGAGCATGCTCGACACATACGATGATGAAACTCATTGGCGCACCCGATATAATGCGTCATTTCTACCCCTTAGACAGTTATTTTACAAAACTATTGAACTTATTTGGCGACAGATTATTTTTCTTCTAATAATATTATCAATAAAAGAGCAGTATATAGAAAATTACAGTGAAAATTATAGAATTTCTGATATTTATTTATATTTATATAAATAAATATCAGAAATTTGATAAATATTTCAAGCTCCTTGGTATACAAATTTTTATTCGACAAGACTAATCGAGTTTGAAAGAATCAAATAAAATTATATAATGATGGTTTTTTGTTTTAGTTTTCTAATTCTGAAAACATTTCAATATTATAAGTACCATCATATGATTATGTACATTTTATACTACTTTTTCTATTCGTTTATTTTGGATGTGTATTAATATTCGAACTTTATTTTTCGGTTCGAATCCAAATCTTACGACATATGCATAAATAATACTTTGGTATGACTATGAGCTGTTCCTATCTTGTCAAATGCTTCGTAATCATGGTTTAATTTGGTTATCATGATTACTTCTTTTACACGAGAGAAAATTAGATGAGATTTAAAGAGGAATCAAACCAATATACAAACTTTCACACCTAAAGTGGGAATCAAACCCGAGAATTCATACACTGCAGGTCTGAATACAAATCATTCAGTTGCCAGATCTGACTTGAGTTTCATGATGTATATACTCTCAAGTTATAAACTATCTGTTAAATTTATTATTTTTATTAAAGAATTTTTTTATTTATTTAATTTATTTTTAAATTTTTTTATTTTATATCTATATATATGTAAAAAAAAACTCTTTATTTTGTTAATCCGTCTATTTTTGGTTTGGGATTGAATGGAGAAGGAATGAATGAAGCTTATATAAAGATGTCGGTCCTAAGATTCGTCGTATTCACTAGATGGCTGGAGCACGCGAAACATGTGATGGTCGCAATGTCCTCCTTGCGATATGATACTTCTGGGAATGACAGGCCAAGAATCTGGGGTTTCCTGCTTCTAAACTACGAGGACCCACTTTCAGAACCGCAATGGCGTACCCATTGGGTATCCCACTATGAAATGGTGGAAATCCTAGTATCAATGCACTGGAAACAACTCTTTTTTTAAAAATGACGTCATTTAATAATTCTCTTTTTTTTTTTTCTTTTTTAAAGAAGTACTGTTTTTGTATTTTCCAGCGAATGTGATTTTTTTTTTTTTCTATTAGGTCGCCAGTGAGATATGCATTGGGAAGATTATGAAAAGAACCTTGACTTTAATGCGTAACAACTTCGTAACTAAAAACAGTTTTCAGGCATTTTACACCTTATTCGATTTACTTTTAGCTAATCTACACGTTAGACTTCATCTCATAAAGCAACTCTTCTTTTTAAGATGTTGTTTCTTAACTTATTTTGGATTGTATTTATTTTTATCCATGAAACTGTAAAATTTCCTGCTTTTATGTTTACCCAAAAATTTTAGTGATATAATATGGATTTTTGTTTATTTCGTTGTTTTATAGTAAAAAAAAAAATCTAATGTACTCCCCCCTCCTTCTCAAAGAAAGGATCACTTCTCAAAAGGATGAGATCTCTAAAATCCAGGTACACATCTTTCCCTGTTAAAAATCGAAACTAAGTAAGCGTGCGGTATAAGTCGGGTGTCAACTATAAATTCATTGAACCCGAAGTAAAACGATTTAAATGGAACGCAGCGAAGCGCGCACGTTCATCCAGTTTTGAATAAAATTTGACTATAGCAGAAACCTCTCTCTCCTGGCAAAGGAAAAATCGACTATTGAGAGGGAAAAGAAAAATTTTGCGATGAAGTCTTTCATTATTCAGTTATCGTCTGAATTGTAAGGGTATTTTATCAGGCCACGAGATTTCTCTGCAATCAGCAAGGTCATGGCGATAAAATCAGACGAGAAAAATTACAAGTCTCTTGTGTTATCTACCATCCGCGGATTATTTACACAATGGATAAGATTTCTCCATTTTTAAAAAGGGGCGTTCTCGACCTTTCCTCGGAAAGTCTGAAAACTAAAAATGGAACATAGTTTGAGTTCGATGCCTGATAACTTTTCGTTAACTTACTGCAAACCAGTCACTAAACCTTAACTGACGTGGAATAAAAATAAAAAGGTTTTGATAAAAAATGAAATATAAATATGCCAGAAACAAAAATTATGAACTAATTACTTTGTAATATTGCTAGTTAATTTACTGATATGAGTTGTTCTCTTTTACACATCGTTTTCAAAAACATTGCAATATTTTCTTTATTATTCTTATTCAGCATTGTTGTTTTATTGATAAAATTACTTCATATCATTATTATTGATAAGAATTTGTTTTCCTTATTGTTAGTGTCTCACATTTACGTTAACTAACGCTCTGACTATTATAACTAGTATAACAAAGTGTATGTGATATGACACATATTATAAAAAATTGTATGAAAAAATTGCAAATATAATAACTAAACAGAAAAAAGGGGTTAAAATTTCAAAACTTCAAAATTTGAGGATGCTGAAAAATATTAATCCGCTTTGTCAAATGCGTGTACATTTTTAAAAAAGAGAAATATTTAGTCTACTAAATAAATTATTACAAAATTAATGTCGAATATTTAAATTTTCTAACTACCAAAAAAAAATTAAAGATTTGGGAAGTCAAATAACTGTCTTTTTAAGTAACTTGTTTATTTAGTTAATTAAAATTAATAAATGAAGTAAATGAAAACTTTAATAAATACTGAATAAAGTAATAAAAGTAATTAATTCTGGAATAATTAATTACTTATTAATTTATTCAGTACAAAAATGTGTTTTATCAATGATATTAAATTATTCAGTTTGTAATGTCTTTAAGGAATGTAATAGCCTATTGAATAAAGAAATTACTTGCGAGAGAAGCGGAGAGGGTTCGATACCTACTTTAGCAGTTGTGCTGCAAGGAATCTAAACACATTAAATATTTCATTGTGTTCAGAGGTCTAATGGGATGGTCGATCTCGTCACTTGGCCATGATTCTCATTTACAAGGTAACTGAACTGGCTGTGTCTGTTGGTTTTGGTCGCTGGAAAAAATTAACTGGAAAAATGGGCAGTTATAACCAAACTTAACTCAACAGTCTATATTTGGTTTCATATGTTTCTGATCTTTCAATCAAAGAATCACTTCGTTTAATGAAACTTTTTTAAAACCGGGAGACATAATTACTATAAACATCTACACTAGTGGTGAGAATCGAATCTATGATGACAAGAGCGATGAACTATCATATACTAGTTCGACTACAGTTAGAGTAATTTCTCAAGGCGTGTATACCTGTTGCCGAAATGGCAGTGCAATGGTGAGGGTTTTAGCCTTCCGTTCAACAGTTTGCAGATTCGATTCTTATCTCAGATTTGTAATGGCTCAAAATCCATTTTTTACTATAAGTATCGGTCGAAAGAGACTTCGGATGCAATAATTTACCACAAACGGGGAGCTAGGTACATGTGCTAGCTATGATTATTTCTGGTAATACTTATTTCTATATTTAACTTAACGTTGAAACGCGTCACATTATTACGGTTGTATATTATTGTCATTTATGTAATTCAGCAGAAAATAATAGCTTATTTGCTTTTGAACTTGAAGTATATTCACTTCTTTTACATTCATTAAATCATTATTCTATTAGAAGCGTCTAACTTTGGGCATTGGAACAATTTTTGAAGTTTCCATGAAAATGGCTCGTTCCATTTTCATGCTGCATTTTCCTTACGCTGTAAGGGACACCAACGAAATTCGGTTGATGTGTCCTTGAAAAATCTGTCACCCAAAAGCTGGTGCAGCATATCCTTACCGCACCCCTCACCAAACCAAATAAACATCGCAGCAGAGCGCATAATTTGCTCACTACTTGAAGCAATTGCCCATCCATTTTCTCCGCTTTTTCCTTAAAAATCCCCTATTTGGGGCACGGTCAGTTCCCATGGGCAGAAGACGATAAAGCATGCGAAGACTGACCGATATTTCACAGAGGAAAGAAAATATCTTTTTCAACTGGAGGCAGAGCGGTCGATGCTCTTGGAATGGTCACGTGACCTTCCCCAGGTGTTCCATCCGACCTGAGTCTCGAAGAACTTGCTGCCAGGCGGGATGATTCGGAGGATGGGGTGGAAGATCCGATCTTCGAATTCCAGAGAGACTGTGAAGAATTCGAGTCCGACATCAGCGCTTCGAAGACACTTATTTTTGTCATTTCTTTTTTCCTCACTCATTCACTCATGACTAATTTTAATGACATTGATAGTTGCGCAGATTCAGTTACCCATAAAATATTATTTAATTCAATATAATAATCGAGCAATTAACTATTAATAGCTAATAAAGACTAATTTTGTATCATAAATATTGTAAGCGCAATTAGCTGTATATAAATAATGCAGATCTTTGGTAGTGTGAAGGAATGCGTGATTAAACAGAGCTGTCTGTATGTGTTTTATATATATATATATAATATAAAGAAATAAATACAAGTATAGAAAAGGCAAATACAATATTAAATTATTTATGTAGGAAGTAGAGAATCGCTTATAAGGTTGAAGTAATGCGTAGTTTTCGTAACTACAGAAGGGCCACCCAAGCATTGAAGTTCTTATAAGAATCCCGAAAATACCTACTTTCACTTTAAATATACTTTATATTTAATCTATATTTAACATCTTAAACTATTTAAACTACTTTAACTTATTAAAATTACTTATAAAGAAATTTTTCTCATTACTTTTGGCAACCATGTTCTTTTGTATTTGATATATATTCTTCTGTATTTAATGTTTTCTTCTGTATTTGATATATTTTTCTTATTGTATTGCTTTGCCTATTTATTGTATTGCTCATTTTTCAATGTATTACTTTTTCCATTTATTTCAAATGTTGAAATTATAGTATTTGCTTCCTATAGAGACACTCTTCGGGGGAATAACACGAATATCTTTAGACCTTTGTCTTTCGTGTTGGTCAGAAAAGGGTGTCTATTTTGCATTGCTGACCTTCTCCCTACTAATGAAGACGTGGTCTCTATGCCCTTTCCTTAATTATATATATATTAATATATGATCTATTGCACTCGTTTTCTCTTTTTCTCACATTTCTCAGTGCGTTACATCATTTCATAACTTTTACTTTGTTAAATGTGTGCATAACGGGGTTTTGGTTCTTGCGTTTTCAAGAATTCACTTTTTTTAAAAGTTTTAGTGCTACTACAGTTATAATACAATTTTTAATGCAATGTCATTTCTCATAATGTTAGAAAATCTAAAAATATTTTGTTCTGTTATTTTTTTAAATGACATATATTATAGATTAGGGAAAAAGTAGTCAGTTATTTTTTCTGTAGAAAGCTGCAGTGATCGATGTCTCAAAAATTCAACCAGATCTGTGCTCGTTGGAAAGGTGCCATTTCGCACTAAACTTTACTTTGCTCTTTTGTTTGTTTCATTTTTTTATGAGTTAAAGAATGTTAAAAGTGGAATTCGACAATGAGAAAAATCTGTCTCACATTTTACAATTTTTCTTTCATACAGGTGAACACATTTTAGAAGTAGGTGATTGAAATTGTGAATGGTGTTTGGGGTTCCGATGCTATAACCGCAAGTTACGTGCAGTTTTGATATCATCAATCCACTTCAAGTATTTTTAAAAATGCATCTCACATGGGAGCATCGTTGTTGAAATTGTTGATAAAATATCGAAAAAATTATCGAAACTGACCGCTTAAACTTTTATGTTCAGCGATTCTGAAACAAATAACATTAAGTTCACTCAAAGATAATGGATTTCGTTTCCCTAACCTAACATATATATATATATATATATATATATATATATATATATATATATATATATATATTCCCATTAACATACCTCTGTGCTCTCTGAAATTTTTGATTGTTTAATTTTTGTTATGATTTCGGATACCCTTTTTCGAAATCGCTAAAAAAGAACGGATGCTTTCCAATTTTAGAAACATTTCACGTTTTAGCCTTTTCTTCACGCCACCTGGGGGTCATCACACTCAAAGATCTGTGATTGGGGAAGGGAAGGTCAAATGAGATTATCTTTTTATTCATTGGTCTGCTGCTAAGCTAGGAGTGGCCCAACAAAACAGTTGGGGGTTTACTCCATTGTGACCCGCGAATGCTGTCGGCCACCATTGGAATACTTTTTTCTTCAGAGGGCGCTTGCAGCACAGTAATTGCTGATTGGTAAAAGGGAAAATCAAAAGATATCAATTTAATTGATCTACTGCGTCAAAATGAAGAAATTAGTCAATATGAATATGTTTGGTAGCATACATTACAGTGTTAAATTAACTACTGATGACTGTAGTAAAGCACTTTGACATCCACTTGTCTGCGGAGAAACTTTTCATGAAGAATGGCAACTATTCACGCATCTAACGGTGGAAGCTCGAAAAACTTCCAAGCATCCACATCAGTAGGATGCAATGCAAATATCAGGAGTCATATTCTTTATCCTATTATTTAATAAAATCTGGGATAGCGCCTTCCATTCCAAAAAGATAGTTGATTCTTTATTCTAGATCAAGATCACGATGAGATTTATATGTATTTGGTTAAATTTAAATAACAACAAAATTTATTAAAAAATATAGTAAAATCTTTTGGAAATTTTTAGCATTATAAGTAAAAAATAAGATGTCTTTATAAATGCATAAATTATAATTTTTTTTTAGAAATTCAAAACATTCCTAATAAGAATAACTCGAAACATTTAGAAAACAAAGAAAAATTGAAGAGAGCATTTAAAAAGTAAAAATGAATGTTAAAAAACAGGAAAACTGCGAAGAAAGAAAACGAAAATATTGAGAAACCATATAAATATAACTTCTCATCAAGAGAACAGGGGACAAGGGGAAGGCATTTCGAATTCATTTGTGAAAAGATTCTAAAGAATAAGCAATACGCAAATGAACTGTTCCTAACGCCATCGAAAGGACTAGTATTACCAATTAAAAAGAAAAAAGTGGAAATTGATCAAAAATTTCAAAAACGAAAATATATATATGTATAATAATACTGGATGCACAATATAAAATATGTATAAAAAGAGATTTAAAAGCTCTTTATTTTGCTACGTAAAAATTTGAATGAGGATTTAAAAGACACTGTAATTAACTCATTGATAAATTCAACAAAAATAATTGTATATTTAAATTGTTTTTGGGTTAAAAAATAAATGCAAGATAAAAATGAAATTATACAAATTTAAATTAATCCCTAATGATTTTTAAGAGAAGTAAGCATTTTTTTAAAATATTTATTAAATAGATAATTAAACTTATAATTGTATGTTACAAATATTTCCTACAACAAATTTATGTGAATACAAGTTCCGTTTATATTTATTTGCTTATACAAACAAAAAACTAAGAATCCTTTTCGATCTGAAACACAAGATGAAAACAATTTTTCGTTTTCAAACGTATTATTATTTTTTATTCTACATTCTAAAACATGGAAGAAATGAATACTAAACGATAGAAATTTAGTTTTGTAAATTGTTTCTTTATTCTAATTTAATTCTGTCTGTATATTTACTTATAATCTACGTATTTTGAAGATTGTTTATAAAACAGAAAATATATTGCACGATTTACAGTTGAAACATAACAAACCAATATGTGTTCCGACATGATGTTTTTCTAAACCAAATGGTTTCATTTCTGAAAAATAATGGACTGGAAAAAGATTGCATTTCTTCCATTCGATTCTTCCTAATCACTATTCTTTTAAAAGGGGTGTTCGGAATCACCTTCATGATCATTATCGTTGCCAGGTGCAACTTATTAGACAAAACAATGCGCTACCGTTCCGTATTGCATTCGTATTCGCTATGTGATAGGCCTCAGCATTGTTTTGAGAAACAGAGGAGCAATGCCCGAGTTCGGCACAATGATTACCCGATTTTGCGGTGTCCTTTAATGCCAGGTAATGGCATCTGGAATAGGTTTCTGATGCCATCAAAGGTTAATTCGATAACTCGGATGCCATTTTTCTCATTGAAGCCGTGGTAGGGGTGATTGTTATTTCCGTAGCGTTATATCTCGATTCCTTTTCTTTAAAGCAGGAAATAAAACGACATTATATGTAAAACTAAGGTGTATAAAAGTAGTATTCTGCAATTCTATATTATCCGTTAAGGAATATACTAATAATTCTAATGCAAAGAAAGTGGTTATTTTTTCCTAAAACAAGAAATATATTTTACTTATACATAAATTAAGAAAAACAGTAATTCGAAATAAGTTTTATTTTGAAAAAAAATCCTTTATTTTCGTGTTTGTTAAATATTTATTCAACTTATGTTAAATAAAAATTGATTTGTGAGTGTGTAAATTTTCATGCTGCTGGTCACTGCAATCTCCTAATTGTAATTTCATACCTTCGGCAACTGACGAAGTATACACTTCAGCTGGCATCCTCATCTCCAAAGTGTATTTGCTTTACAGTATCTCTTCAATGTTTTTAATATTTTATAAAATTTGGAGAATAAAATTTCTTATTTTTTTTAGTTCTAAGAGATAATTTGTGTGTCTCTAAGCAATATTTCTAATTTTCATTCCCAATAATATTTATTTTTACCTCAAGAATAATGTAAGGAATCTTCGACAGGAATGATATATTTCTATTATTATTTAAATAATCCATGAAAGCTTCGGGGAACCGCTATAACTTGGTGAAGTATAGCTTTAATGTTCAGAAGATATCGAGTTCAATACCTGTCAAAGCTGAAAACCGTTGCCCAGAAAAAAAACTACATATGTTAATAGCTCTGTTTATTGTCCTTCTTTTAATGTTTCATTGTGCAGAAAAGATGATACTCACGTGTCAAACTTATCACTTTTCGGGGGTGCAGAATGATATAGAAGTTGACTAAATATGTAACTTTAGTAAGTATAAATAGGCTTTCAGAAAAATAACTATAAAATGAAGTAAATTTCCTAACTAATTTTCTATAGCTAGAAGTGTACTTTTACGAGCATTTGACCTTATCATAACTGAAGAAATTCATTGAGAAATTTAGTTTCTGTTTATGACACAGGAAAAAATGTATTGTTTGATGGATTTACCCATGTTTCGTATTTTATTTTTAATTTTAATTGTGAGATCATATTTTTATTATAATATGATTTTTTTATTTTTCATTATTTCTTTTCATTGCACTGTGAAGAGTGAAATGATTATTTTTAGTTTCTTAATTGCACTTTTATTTAACCTTTACATTGATGCAGTTGTTGTTGCACCAACATGCTTACCAGTACGTAGCCCTGAGTTGGGCTCCATTAGTTAGATGGAAGCAGCCGGGTGGGAATCTTAGTAATTTAGAAGTAGGGACCAATCAGAAGATACCCTAATACTTCACCTGCCACCCCCAGAGATATCATTTCACTTGGAAGCTATGTGAGACCACAGCATATTTAATGTGCCCCAGCTACCCTTTAGAGGACGGATCTTCGGTTAAGAGGGATTCGAGCTCACAATCTTCCGGTAACGAGAAGTACACCCTAACTGTCTAGGCCACCGTGACCCCATATTAAAGCAGTAAGTTAGAATAATTTTTGTGAACAGAAGTTTTCCGCTAGACTGGTCAAAAATATCGTTAAGATTTAATGTTGGCAGTATTCCAGGTTGGGGTTAGATTACAGCGTTATGTTTCTGGCCTAATTTGATAGTACATGGCCCAACGACATAAAACTGTCGTCAACTGTCTTAATAATAACTGTGTAAATTGCTTTCAGGGAGGTCTTTTCATAGACAGTGGGCAGTCATCACGTGTCGAAATCTATACAAATCACTTTCAAAATTTTAGAAAACCTATTTATATTCATAAAAAAAATGAAGTTCTTTCAGTAAAAGACAGTACGTTTTGAGTATTCATTGTACATTCAATTATATCTCCACCCCCCAAGGAATATAATATACTCTTTATTTCTAATAAATCTAAAATTAATTGCCTTAATTTTAAACTAATTTTTATAAAAAAAATTACGAATAGTTAAAGCGAGTACTTTTAAGAAGTCAATAAATGCTGTGAGTTTCTCTGTCTTTTACAACCAGCGCAGAAAAATTTCAACTTCTAAGACAGTTTGTGAATTCACTATAAATTTACATTCTATTTCGTCCCGAGGAATAAAGTATACTCTTTATTTCTAATTATCATTAAAGTAACTGCTTTGATTTTAATTCTTTTTTATAAAAAAAATCACGAATCGCACAAGTGTATATTGTTAGTCAATAAATGTTGAAAATTGTGCACAGCTTACGCAAAAATATTTTATCTTCTAAGTTATTTCGTAATCAGCATAAATTTATAGTCCATTTTCCCCCCAAGGAATATAATACCATTTTTTCTTAATTAACATAAAAATAATTGGCTTAATTTGAAAGACTTCTTACAAAAAAATCCTCAATTGAAAGCATGGGTATTGTTAGGAAGTCAATATTGAGGGTTTGATCTTTGTACATTCTTGTAAAAACGTTTTTCTTCCAAATCATTTTGTAAAATCACTCTAAATTTATATTACATTCCCCCCTAACATATATAATGCTTTTTTCTAAATAACATAACAGTAATTTCCTTAATTTTTGGCGATTTTTCCATTAAAAGTAAATATTTGAATTGCAAGAATCTTAAGAAGTCTATAAATGATAAATGTTGTAAAGCCTTGTAACAACTTTCCTCAAAAAAAGTCTACTTTCAAGTCCTTTCGTTCACTTATTGTATATTTACATTAAATTTTGCTATATGGGACATATATGTTCTTTATAAAAATAATTGTTTTAATTTTTAATGGATTTCAATAAAAAAATTGGTGAATTGAAAGTAAATAATTTTTCAGAGTTGGTTCATTTATAATAGTGAAACACTATAGCATAAAAAATAAATTTTTATTGAAACACATTGTGTGCTCGTTTCGAAGGTTTAATGTAAATTCTTATGTATATCTTCTGTAATTGAACATAAAAAAAATTTCATAGTTAACATAAAACTGTAATTATTTCATTTTATACTGGTTTTCAATAAAAAAAAATTTGCAAACCACTGGCCCCTGAATTTCGTATTTCTAAATATTTCTCAACAATATTAATTGGTATAAATTTCAGACTAACGGAAACTGAATGAATCATTTTATTTACATTTTTCTTTCCACCAACATTATAGAGATAAGAAAATTTATTGCCACGAAAAGAAAAAATTTATCACGAATAGTTGTTGAGAGTGCTACTCGAATGCAACCCGCCGTTGATAAAAAGGAATGCAACCACAAGAGAGTAAATACTATACAGATATGAATACTTGGCAGATTTGAAAAGCATTTTCTTGAATTAATGATAAATTATTAATATAAAGAATTGCACAGTTTATTTTTGATATATCAAAAATTTATTAGGAGTGTTTGTATTTCAATATGTATTCAAATGTATTTTTTGTTTGATAAATTTTTAATTAATACGTTTTTAATATTTTTATCCTTTTTTCCACGTGGTTTTTTTCTTTCGTTCAATAACATGTTCAAAAGCTTGCTAGTGTTAAAAAATGATTAAAAATTAATAAATCCCTTATTTATATATCAATTTTATTAGAAGCAAGATTTTATACTAACCAGATCATTTACAATTTTCGCAAACAACAGAAAAAAACTAGAATGTAAAATTTCATTATAATTTGAGCCTTAATTTTGTAATCGTTCATCAAAAGTGAACTAATTTTAAATTTTTGCCCTTTTTTTCTGAGTTATAGTAAATGAAGTATCTAAATTTTTTTTAAATAGATGCTGGGTGTGTACATTAATAAATAACATGTTTTCTTTATATACATCTAAAAAATGAAGTTTTCTGCTCTTTTTTTTCCATTCAAGAGAATATTAAAAACTACATTATAGAAGTAATTTTAATCAAACAATAACTCTTTTCTCAGTTACAATATTGATTACATTTATAAGTATTCTTCTGTCATGTTGATCAGACTCATTGCCAAATGCTTTACTATAATTGTCAAAAAAAAATTTTTTTTATCAAAGTTTTAGCACAACGTAGTGTTTAGCCCAACGGCCGAGGGCCATTGTATGCCATTTTAAAATAAAGTAAGTTTCTGCTAAGTTAAGTTCACAGAAAGTTTTATCATAGTTAAGAAAATCATAGGCATTTAGGTAATTATTTCTATGCTGTGAATTTTCCTCCAATATCTAAGAATTTTGCGATATTCAAATCTGGTCCCTATAATATCAAAATACAACAATTATAATATGCACTTCATAGTTACACTTTATTGTTCCATTATAAGATAAACAAACAATTATTTTATGCTATGCTATAATATTTTGTAAGTACGATTCACTTCGTTCAATTCAATTTTAGAATAAAGTAATTCATAACCTAAAATTTGTTCCAAAAATTCATTAACTTCAGAATTTTTTTTAATATACTTAATTTCTTAAAATAAAATCAAGGTCAGCAGCACAGTATACGGTTATGGAGACATGCTTTTAAAAATATGCGATTAAATAATACTCGAATCATAATCCCACGTTGAAAAGTGGTTGATTCATTACTGATAATCCTTCGTCGTCAGAACAGTTCCGCTCAAATATAAAAGATAAGCTTTCGTTAGGATATCCGCTGTAGTCTAAACTGTACGATCACTGCATAAATATGCCACTGGGAAAATAGGCGAGATATAAAGTAGACTAAAATCAAGTATTCTGCACCCATTGCGTTCGATTTCCATCCTTACAGCTAAAGCGAGAAACTGAAATCAACAAACGATTCATGAAATTTCCGACTGTTTACTCAGTCATTGAAATAAAATCATTAATCTCGCATCTGCAACCTGTGCGCGGTTCGCTGACGTCATAGTATGAAAAGTCAAGAGTGTAGAATACAGCTTCTCTGAATCAAGGCGATGATTCGGGTGGCTTTTTCTTGCTCGAATGTTGTGTGTGATGTCACGACATTTGGTCATGGAACTGGAATTTGTGAGAAAGTTCGTCAGGTTCCGAGAATAGATTTCGATACAAGTCACGAATAGTGAATTGATAGCGATGATTTCGCCGGCTTCACCGATGAATGCTTACATTTTGATTAAATTTGTGTCTTAAATTTGTGAAGAATGAACTGTGGAAGCTGAACGTGTATCTAATCCCCTGAAAGAAAGGAAATACAAAAATTAGCACAATAAAAAAATAATAGTTTAATGTAATGATGATCTAAATTTAGAAAAAGTATTAATTTTTTATTATCTTAAATTATATTCTAATATTTAATAATATGAATAAAAAAATGTAATAATGAAACAAAAAATTTTTTTTTTCAATTTTTAAAGTAGACAAAATTTTTGAAGTAGAATTTTTTTATTTATTTGTTATTATTATTATTATATATATATTTTTTGAATCAGAAAGTTTTTACGAACATCTAGATTTTATGTAGAAAAAAAGACACGGTAAGAATTAAAAGATAAAATTATATGAATAATTAGAAGAAACTTTGCACTAATGGAAATGGAAATAACACTACAATCATCAAGAAAATTGGACGAAATTTTTAGTAATTAGTATTTAGGAAAATAACATATGAAAAAAAAACTATATTGTTAAAAAAATTTAAAGACATAATTTTAATAAATTAAACTGAAAAAAAATCACAAAATTTCCTCTGTTTTAAAATTTAAATCGGCTCTACTCATTGGTTTTCGATTCGAATTAAGGCAAGTTTTACCGTTCTAATTATTACCTAGTCTCCAAAATATAACGGTTAACAATAATTTCGATGTATTGTAGTTTTAATCATATTTCATTCGATATTGGTGAATTTTAAAATGTTTTGGCGAGAACATAGCTTCCCATTTCTGCCGCTCGTTGCCTCTACATAATTTATTCACATCTATTCCTGTAATTCAGTTTATGCTAATGTGTTTTCTAGTGTTGTTATGATATCGTGCGTCATAGGGTAAATGAGAGATACACCATGTAATTCTAAATTGATAGGCTACTTTGTTGAATCCATACTTTCATTAATACAGAAGACCTGGATCCTCTACTAGTCCGGATTATTAATGAGGCTCTACTGTATAAATAAAAATGTAACCAAGTAACTGGTGTCAGGAAAATCAGAATGGTAAAATCTATTAGCTATATTTAACAAATACCATGCTTTAAAATCTATTTTTTTTTTGGCTGTGTTTATTAAAATAAGTTTAAAATTAAATTTCTTTAAAATGTATATAGCAATTACATTTTACTGAAATTTAATTTTAAATTTATTTTAATGAATAAAATTCACACACACATTAAAAATTATTTTCATTCATTATAAACTGAAATACTCCCTAAAGTGTGTCTATATTTCCCTAATTTTAATCAATTTTTATGCAGAGTTCTCAGTACATTATTTGTATGGTTTTTAGATATATTCAATTTTTTTTTAAATTTAGTTTTACTGTTAAAAAAATAGTGGAAATTATTAATATTTATGGGACAAAATACATTTTCTAGAACAATTTTGGATGATTCTAATTATAAAATGAAGTATTTCTCTTCTTTAGTTCCTCTAAGCATTTACGTGTATTCCATTTCTTCACGAAATAGAATCAAATTCGTCATCTTTTTTATTTTGTTCCCTTTACAACTGATGCCATTATCTGAAAATTTATTAGATAACTTTCTTACGTCTTAAAATCAGATAGAGAAAATTTCTGGATAGCTGCAACTGTAACGAAAAATGTTGAAATATATCGTTAGAAAAGCTGTAGATTTTGTTTAAAGGGGAAAAAAAAAAGCGGTTATATGTCTTTGAAAAAGAGTCAACAGAAAAATAAACTGTCTAATCCAACAACTCTTTTTCTTAAATTTGGTACATTAAAATGTATCAGCATTTCATAGCTATTACTAATTCATTAAAATTTAATTCTTTCTAACTACACTTTTTCCAATGAAAGCGATAAATTACATCACTGATAACTATCGCGAGATGGATGTTCTACAGGTAGAGGTGGGTGCTCGGGAATTTTCAAATTTTCTTCAATTTCGTTTAAGAAAAGTCTTCTCAAAAGGCAATATACATACTCTGAATACTCGAAAATCCTTAGAACAATCTTAAGCTGCCTGTCTTTTTCCTTATGAAGCGTCAAAATTAAAAATGTTTAATACTTCATACATACCAAAATATAATTAACACAAAAATATTTATAATAATTATTCTGTTTTGATTAGACAGGTAAATTTTAGTAGGTAATTATTTGCTCGTTATATGGCGATCATTTCTAGCTGTTTTCTTCTTAAAACAAAGCCTACGATTTTACTATTTAAAACCGCAATCGGCATTTCCACACCACGCCAACGGAGTGACACTGGATACCGTGCAGCTCTTAACTTTCATGTGTTTTCTCATCACGACAGACATCGGTAGTGTCACAATTTGTTTCACGTTTTATCTCAACCGGAGGGCACATTCTAGCGGATGCTTTTAATACTAGAGTCTCCCCATACCCTGTTGGCAAGACAGCTCTCTTCAGAGCAAAGGACCCCGATTTCGATCTCAGTCATTGTTGAAAAACGGAAGATGGATGTTGTTCTTCTGCATGCACGTCTGTCTGGGTGAGTACTTAAAGATTTCCGTGTTTCCTTCCTCACCTTACATAAATGTGGATCATTATTTATGAAAGAGCTCTTTAAAGCTACTTTACTAAATGGTTATTAAATCAGCAGTTAGTCAGTCCAATTCGTTTTGTCAAAATATTTATAATTCGATATGGCTCCCCGTGACCAGAAACCTTCTTTACATCATCGAAGATCCCGAGTCGATTACAGTTACGTTTAAAAACAAGATAAAACTGACTAGGTTTAACAAGATAATACGTATTAGGTTATTCTCAATGGGGGATGAATTTTAATTCCTCTCTTTTTCAGAATTATAAATAATAGTATCCTCATCTTAGGCTTGATTAAAATAATGTCATTATCTTAGGAATGATGTAGTGAGACTTCTCAATACATTTTTCCTCATTGTCATTTTTATAGATAGGACAGCATTTTCTCGAGTCATCCCATTAGAAACAGCGCTGCATTAATTTGTCACTTACGCAAACGATATTTTGGGGCGGCAACTGTTATTTATCACATTCAAGGCTTCTTGTGAAAACACTAACGATGTTAAGAGATCATTTTTTTATATACATCCGAAATATAATTCTTTTTATAAATAATTGTTCGTGTTTCTATTAATGAAAAAAATAAAGTTGCATGTCTTCTATCCATAAAATCATTCTTTTCAAGCCCTAAAGGAAACATTCGATAACCAATCTTAAGCGGCACTTAGATGAAGCTGTGAATGATGATCAGTTTTACTGAATACGAAACTGAAATATTAAATGTGATTATATATCGTAAAAATAGAGATCGTAAAAAAAAAAAAAAGAAATGCAAAAAATAAAAGCTCATAAAAATGTATTTCTCCATAAAAAAAATTCTTAGTTTAACAGAGCTAATTTACAGCTAATCTCAATGTACTTTGGATTGTGCCAATATGACCCTAACGCTAAAAAAAATTTTTCCAATATACAGTTGCTTAATGTGAAGGTATATGTTAATGGAAGCAAATTTCGATCACCAATGTAACCATCACTATCACCACACCAGAGATCACAAAAAATTGCGATCTCTACTGGTAATAATCAGAACGAATGAGCTATTTAGATTTTCCCTGATGCAATGTCCTGCATTTGTTCTGTATGCGTGGGCTGCATTTGAGTACACATGCATAATCATACATTTTTAAGGAACAAATATATTAAATACTTTTTCTTTTTTTTTTGGTCATTAGAACTGATTTTTTATAATTTTCTAGTGAATGTTTAATTTAATTTTTCTTTCATATTATAAAACATTCTTATGAGAGAATGTAGAATTTATTCAAATTTTAAATGCATTTATTTTTTTCCCCATTCTAAATGATCACAGAATAAATTCAAAACAACATGACAAACATTTATTTCTAATCAAATCGGATCAACCCGGAAATTATTTGCAAACGATAAAAAATTATTTGTTTTTACTCATCTGGCATTGAATCTTGTTTGTAGTAAATTTTAATTGGAGGTCTGGAAATTAATCATCCGCACTTTGTTTACTTTATTTCTTTCCATTGACTTTGAATATATTGATAACATTTATTATACATCCTAATCTGCTGTAGGTATACAAGGTATGCTTTCCTTTTTTTTATTCTAATTTCAAAACATTCTGTATAAAAAAAAAAGTTCCCATTTATTTAAATGCGAACTTTTTCTTATACAAGATGAAAAACCAGATATGTTTAGGTTTGTTACAGTTATAAAACACATTTTGTTAAAATCAAATTATAAAAATATTTTATACATAGATTATTTAATATAATTTTTATAGAGAATTAGAACTCTAATAAATTTTATTGAATATAATCAAGAAAGCCTTATTTTAATTTAGGAATAAAAAATTACTTTTTTAATATTGTTTGCTTCATTACAGTTGTCTCTGGGTGCTTATTTATATCGCTATACGCAATCTTTTACTTAAATTTTTAATTCTGTTCAATTGACGAGATCGACACCCGAGCTTGCTCCAATTTTCCTGAGCTTTCTCATAGTATCAACAAGGAAAATTAGAAACAGCGAAATTTTAATCTTGATATGATGATGGTCAAAAGTGTGCATCGATGATGTGAAGTATCGAACCTATGACTTTCTGGATACAAGGCTGCCTTTTTTCCCTACAAACTATAAAATTATACAGCAAATTATATGCATGCAAGTGTTAGCCTTGCCGACGCATACGACGTATCCAGTTGCAACTAGATGTTCTATAAATAGTCTCATATACACTCTGTTTAGAATTTTTGTTTACACATTTCATCATTGATATTTTTGTAACTCTTAATTAATAATTTTTAAGAATTAAACTTTTCCATTGTAATTTTTATTCAATAAAATGAAGTTAAATTACTTAAAAAATTATATTTTTTAACATAATCGACTTTTAAATTTAAATAAATAATTACAATAAAAACGAATAATAAAGAGAATCCTGAAAGATATTAAATCCGTTCTTTTTCCTTCATCATTCCCTTTTCTCTCCCTTCAAAATATTAATTAAAAATTTTTAAGAATACTTTCTGAGTCATTTAATAAAATTATTCGCTAAAATTATTATTTCATTTTAAATAGCATGTTTGATTTTGTTTTAAATTAATTTTTCAATTTATAAACCATTTCTTTTAAAATGGTACAGTTGCAGCATGTGTTTATTTACAAATGAATCTTTCGAATTTGTGATCTATAACGTTGTGAAAAAATATCCTTGAAGAAACATATTTTGAGCTATTTCAAATGTGTAAGAAAATAACAGTTATTCAGACAATAAAGTTCAGTATAATTTTTAAATAGAAACGCTTAATAAACGAATAATTATACTACAGAAATCATTTTTTTTAATTGCATTTGTTTCTTTAAATTTACATAGAATTATTCGAACTTTCCCTTTTAGTACTATTTATTTTACATTTTGGACTTTTTTTATAATTTATAAAAAAATTAATGATTATTGTAGGTCTGTGGAAGTCTAGAAAGACACTTTTTGTCTTTCTATGACTGAGAGTTTAGTTATGTTAGATATATAAGTTAAGTTAGATATATAAGTTAGTGTTTCGTAAGAGTTAGAACACATTTCATACTTATAAAAGTAATTATTCGTCATAAATTTATTTTGTAATTATTTCCACGAAAAAGCAAATTTGTTCAAAATATTTGACGTCAAGATTTTCAAATTAACCCGAATGCGAATAAGGCATCGCGTAGCGGTATGAGGTGATAGTCAATCAAGGCAATGAAGAGTTTAAGCTAGAATTCTTCAAGAACATCCAACACTCGATTTCCTTATTTGATTTCAATGAAAGGAAGAAAAAAAGAAAACTTTTGAGAGCGACGAAGAAAAGCCGAAGTCAAGGTCCTGACATAGGCATACTTTCGGTTTCTCTTTTCTCGCCTTTACACACTTGGCGTTTTATTATTTCGAACTTTGTGCCAAGAATGCCGCCATCTTCAGCATGAAGCTAGCCAAGTTCTTGTGAGGGAAGGAAAGACTTGAGCACTTGTATTTACTTCGCATGAAAGCAGATTTAATAATTCGAAAAACGTCAAGAAAGATTAATTGACGGAAATGATTGCGATCTTTTCGCTTTTTGGGTCAAGCGCAAAGAAACTTTGGTGAGTCAGCCCTGCTGACTTTATCCATACATGTCCATGGCGATTGTAAGAGAGTTTTTCGTCTTATTCTATGGCTGCAGTTGTTTTCCACTGACGCAATTTCGTAGTAAATCAAATGATTTAATAAAAACAGCTAATTTTTTTATCTGTTTTGTGTATTTTATCATATCGTTCCTTCTATGGAATTTTTTAATTATTTCCAATTTATTGATTCATGCAAAAAAAAAAAAAATATATATATAATATATATATATATATTTATTGTTATATGAAAATATAAATAATTTAATTATTTTTTTTTTTTTTCCAAATGAATAGTGTTAGAATAAGAATATTTTAATTAAAAAGATGAAATGTTTTATTAAACTATAACCTGTAACATTATTTTACTTCTTGGATTGAAAAAATATGATTCATTTATCGATATTGTCTCATAACAATTTTATACTCGTAGATGTTTAATATTCGTATGCAGTTCATTCTACAAATAAAGATTTTTGATAAAGGGCATGTGGCTCTACAATCAACTTTTGTAATCGATAGCTTATTCAGCCAGAAGAAACGGGTAAAAGGGAATTTAGAACTATCACACATACGTCTCCTTCCAAGGTGGGAATCGAATCCACGAACTGTTCAACTTTAACTGAGTCTACACAGTATATTGCAAAATCTTACTAAATATTCTTTAAATTTGTTTAGTAAAATTCATGTTTGGCAATATTTATACTTCCTTAATTTTAATATGCTAAATACAATATTGTAGCAATGACACAAATTACATTAATGCGTTGCTTGTTCTATAATAATAATGACGTTAAGAAAATATGTTCGAAATTCCTTCGAACGGTACGTTGAAAAATCAACAGGATTATCTTTCGAACGAAAGAATATTGAGATTAAATCCATAACAGATTTGTTGAATGTTGATAAAGAATAGTTTCAGTGTTCCAATGAAATTTTGATTCAGTACCGTGTGACGTAGGTATACTTTGCAGAATGTAAACCTTTGGTTACTAATTTTATAACTTGACTAAAAAATAAAATCATCTTAGAAAAAAATTGAAAGATAAATTCGAAGACACAGAAGTATTTTCGCAAACGATTATAAATAGAACCATTAAAAATTTTTATACCTAAAATTAATTATTGTTCATTAATTTTGGGTATAAGAATTTTACAACCCAAAGGATTAAAAATGAAACTATCCAAAGCTAAGTAAGAAATTAAAAACATTTTTTGATTTTTTTCTAGAGTGAAAGTGATAAAGGACGACATTTATTAATAAGAAATTTCTTTTTTTGAGGGGTTAGGGGTATAATTTGTTCAAAAAATGTTTTGATTCAGTGGCACATTACAGAATGCTTTCACGTGTTTGCTTCACATACATTATACTAAAATATAAACAATAAAACTTCTCATCAATCAATCCACGAAATTTTCCGGGTAAACATGTTTGTAAAATGCTATCTGATCACATGACAACAATTTCACGAGTGTTTCAAATTATTTTTAGAGTGCCTATTTAAGACAAAGGATTTCACTCTGAAATGGACATTTATTTAGTTTGCTTTGGATAGATTTCAGTGTTGTTAATCACAAATCTGAAAGCTGCTGGTAATTAGTCACGGATGAAACACAAGCGATTTTAGGGCCGAACGAGTGAAGAGCAAAATACAAGCGACTTTTAAAAAATAAAATTGTGTGTTTCAATCGTTATGTCATTTATGAACATATAATAATATGGAATATAATATTGCAAAATTGTTTAACACACAAATATTTATTTATCTTCTTAAGGTTAAATCTTTTACAATATATATATATATATATATATATATATATATATATATATATATA
>JAPDSC010006432.1:2812-14469 GCA_026290005.1 Latrodectus geometricus
TATATATATATATATATATATATATATAAAATTAATATATATTTAAATATTAATATATATTTAAAAATAAAGAAAATTTATTTCCATACATACGTTTCGAATTGTTGTGATCGGAATAATGTTAAATTATTTCTTTCACTTTAATTTACTGCTAATTTTAAATGAATTTCTTCCTTATTCTTTTATTACCTTGCATTTTTATTTAACAAAACAAGGATCAATTAAGTCAATAAAACTGAAACACCGGAAAACAGCGAGAATACAAATACCCGAATTTGATAGCAAAAAGAAAACTTATCTATGATTGCTTACAGATTGACTATTTTTATTAATATTTCTTTCTTTATAATAACTTCTTTAATTAAATATCCATATAAGTCCATCGATACAAAAAAATTTAATAATTTCCAATGAGACATCAGACGATCTTAAAAATATTGACTATGGATTTTTATTTTTAAAATTTTATTTTACGCGATAGAAATCATTCTACGTTTATTTAAATGTAAATAGTATTTATTCACTTTGTAATTATAATTTATGTATTGAAAATATTATGAAAAGCAGAATCTGTTATGCAAGATTTTAAGAAAATATAGGGTGCTTTAAAACACTACATCTACAGAGTTACATCTGGTATTGGGTAAAACATTACATCTGGGGTAATTTTAATTAATAGTCCTGTGAAACTTATATATATATATATATATATATATATATATATATATATATATAATTAGAATTACTATTGTTATAAAAATGAAAAACTGCAAATTTTATTTTCTTACTATATCTACAAACTGTAAGTACTTTCTTAGTAAGGAATATTAAAGGAAAACGTTCACTTTTCAAAAAATAGGGAAGAGTAATCCTTTAATTCGATTGAAAAATAAAATTCAATTATGAAAATCATATCCTCATTGAAAATTTCACTTTAATATTATTTTTAATGCGATTTACAGCGTTTTATGGGATGGGTCTTTCGTTTGGTTGAATTACTTATTTAGTGTATTGAAATATTTACCCATTTTTGTAGAAAGAAGGCCTTTTTTAGCTAGGTAATTCAGTGTAAATCCAAACGGACATCATTCCTGTAAAAAATAAAAATTCGGCACCTGAATGATCTCTGGTAAAGCTTTGGTTCAGAAGATCAAGTAGAGAATTTCGTTCTTTGAGAAATCTAATTAAGTTTATCGTTGGAAGTAATCCTCAAATCGCATTACTTTGCTTTACGATGAAGTACGGAGTTCTCCCATTTGCTATTCCCCAACTCGATAACGAAAGAAATAAAATCTTGAACTTCATCAAAATATATTTCACTTCAATGTTTCAGTACTTGCTTAAATGTTTGACATTTACACAAATGATGATTATGTCTACATTGATCTGTAGATATTTGTGAAGTTTTAAAGAGATATATATTTTTATTTAATTATCATGCTATAAAGTTAAATAAATAATTTTTACTTACGTTTACTTAAACATCAGTAATATCCTTTGAATTATGCAAAATTAGCATTTTTTTAATAAGTTTCCTATGCTTTCGCTTCATTTTGAATAACAATATTGCTGTTATTAAATTATTCCTTATCTAATTTTAAAGGTTGTTATGAAATGATATTTTGCTTAATGGCTATATTTATGTTATACTTTTTTTACACTGGCCTCAGAAAGGACCTGATTGACATATATTTTAGAGCTCACTATAGAAAATAACATCAAAATTTAATGTTTATGTAAATGATAAAAACGAATTTATGTAAATTTCTACTAAACTGCTAGGCTCCATTTTTTATAGAAAAGAAATGGTATACGTGGATGAGAGAAAAATATGCAAATATAAGGTTTCGTAATTGCGTGTGTTACTTTTGTTGATATTTTTTTTAACTTTTTATAGCAAATTCTTTGAAAATAATCAGTGCAATTTTATTATTTTAATAGTTTCATATCTATTTCAAACAAACAAATACACATGCACGTATAATGATTCATGCATAAAATTTAAATAATAATGAAGAAATGGAATAAGTTCTTTTCAATTAAATACAATTCGTTTAATATAAATTTAAATTTGTTAATAAGCCCTTGTCTTACTCGCATCTTTAGCAATCAGGTTCTTGTGACTCAACGTAGCGCGATTTCATTTCCTATTCAATAAGATTGAAATTATGCGACACTCTATTTACCAGTTTATTATCGAGTTTTCACATGATGAAAAAAGCATAGTCATCCCAGCTATATTCTTATTGCTATATTCCCATCATTAAAAGCTATATTCCCATAATTTAAAATATAGTCATCCCAGCTATATTCTTATTGAGATATTTTCCATGAATATGCATTTCTTCGTCATTTCTTCTATGCTGCATTCCATATTATGCCAACTATTATTTGTAAAAATAATAATAGTTACACAGAAATATTCTATCTTTTATCTGAATGATAAAATATTTTAAATGAAGTCTTATTTCTAATTTATGTTGACTCTGGCCAAAAGTGAGATGTTTTCTTATTATATTGTTAGTAAGAATTTAGCGATTTACAGCAGTTCTAAAAAAAAATTCTTTCTCATAGTATTTTTATTAATTTATATTAAATGTCCTTACAGTAACCGAAGATAATATTAAATCTTGTCATTTGGTACAAGTGGAATTTTTATAGTGGGTCCAAAATTTATTTTACTATTGTAACTTAAAAAATAGGTAAATGTTTTTAATTTAGAGATTGAACTAAAGAGAAGATCCCAAACTTGGTCAACTATTCTCAAAAGTATTATTTTAGTAGCAGGACACATTGCATTCATAACCCGTTTTATGTAACGCAGCCGCTATTACACCATAAAGCCGAGACAAAATA
The DNA here is from genome assembly GCA_026290005.1 of Latrodectus geometricus. Taxonomy (NCBI): domain Eukaryota; kingdom Metazoa; phylum Arthropoda; class Arachnida; order Araneae; family Theridiidae; genus Latrodectus; species Latrodectus geometricus. The sequence goes on from JAPDSC010006432.1 coordinate 5,669, forward strand.
TACTATTTTTTATTGAAAGAACAGATCTGCTTAGATTTCATGTCCGTTTTCTTCACAAGAAGATAATGATTTACATCAGTACTTTTTCATCGCATTTAAAGCCACAAAAGTTTTGATTCTGAATTTCTGTAAATGGGATGGTTTCTTATTTCAAATTATGTCATTGTCTATTACATGTATAAAAGAAAATGAACTGCATCATATATGCTTTTGCTTATTATTTTTTAGATATCTATGTACTAAAAACTGTAAAGCAAGCGCAAAAAAAGTTTTTTTAATGTACAAAATGTTAACTTTGGCGTTTTTAATGGTGCTTAAAATGTAACTATTACAACATAATGTTTGATAAATTTGTAATTTCGGTATAAAGTTTCTATAGTTCAAATGTTTTCTTCTTAAATATTAAAGATGTCTTTATAAATGTTCCATTGTCACTTCGTTTCTTTATTATATTTATTCATAGTGCTCAAGTGATTCAGTAGCTTCACGCCATTTCACGTTAGGTCAGCAAAGTGAAAAAAAAAGCTTGCAGCAAGTAGCAATTAATAAAGTGATCACATTTTCATTCCCTGGGTTGCAGGAGCAACGTTGGTTGGAGACGTGTCCATCTTAATTTTTCAGGTCTAAAATTCCTCCGCTGCATTGGCTTAGAGATATAGAAGAAGGAAAGTGGTAGCTGAGAGTGGCCTTGTCACCTGATCGTATTTCAAAAGTACGAGGTACTTCATGAAAAGCGAATACTCCAAAATCGTTAAACATAGTGTACAGTCCGAGGCTTACTCTTTCACAGTATATATAATCCTTTTTTAAAGATACTTTAATTTAAGATCTTCCCTCAACCATTGCTACGATTAAAAATTCAAAAGAATATTCCTACTACAGCTGTTTTTAGATTCTATGTAGAAAAATTCTCCAATAATCAAAAGGAATGAATTTCACATCATACAATTTTTCATTTATACTGAAATTAAATTAAGCATCAAATCATATTTTAAAATAGTTATAATGAGCGATGGAAAATATTTTATTGTGTTATATACATTAATGAATTTATCTGAGAGAAAATGTATTTACACATAAAAGTTTACTGCATAAAACTTACCATGGCATAAGTTTTTCTAGTTTTTCACAAACTAGAAATCACGAATAATTTAATTCGTGACTCTAATTTTAAAAAACATCCTTGTTAAAATTACACTATTTCATGTTACTCAATCTGATAAATTCAAAGTAAAGGGAGAGTCTATTACATAAGGAGAATTTAATGAAGAAAAAATTCACATTTACGTGTTTAAGTGCATAAAATACATCAACTTTTAAGCGTTATTTAATTTTACAAGCCACAGCATTTAAATAATTATTTATGTTGAAATTTGGGAATATTTGAATAAAATATAACAACTTGGTAAATGATAGACTGTAAAACAGTTTCTGTTCAGAGGTAGTAAATTAGTTATTTTTATAAGAAACCAACAACATAATTCCCTAGTAATGATTATTTAATAAATATGTATTAACTTGGTTTAAAAAAATTAAGGATTGAAATAGTAAATTTTCACAATCCTAAACTCATCAGCAAAATATTTGAGTTTTTACTATATTGTAGATTATATTTCAATCTAACATTATTTGAATACATATGCAGGAATGCAATGTAATTTTATATCATTCCATTATTTCATGGAACTATCTGAAATTTAATACAACCAAATTGGGTTGCCTTACTAGATAACAACCGGAAAAATTCTATAGATATTATTTTATTCTACAGTTCATTCAATATCAACTTTACTTTTTCAAAAAATTTCAAAAATTACGCAAACCATTAAAATGAAACTTTTAAGAATCATTTCAACTATTTATTATAACTTCTAATATCTATAACTCAAATGTCTTATTTTTAAATATTTTAAAATTGTTGATCTTTAAATTTTTTTCTTAAACATTGCATTTTCAATACATTTTTTGTTATAATTTTATAATTGATTAGCTTTTACAGATGTGTACTTGGCAATTGTGATCAGCAATGTAAAACAGCTTTCAATTCGACACCCGGTAGTAGAATTCGAAATTACAAACTCAATATTTTTAACAATATGTAATTTCCAGATTTATTCCAGTATCACTTAAAAAATTTGCCTATGCACAAAAGTGAAATGATTCATGACTGTGCTTGTTCTTTGATGTTGTGTTGATCTGCATTAATAAATTTATTACTTAAATTTGTCGGAAAACCATATTTATTATAAAAGTATATATATTTACTATAAAATTGCTAAGATAATGTATAAAATAAAAAAGTAAATATTCAGTTTATAAAGTGTTTATTTCACAAAATCAATACAAAACAAAAATTATTTATTTGCGATCTATAAAAATTGCGTATGATACAGCTGAAATAGAACCGCTAAATTATAAATGAATAGTTTGGTTATAAAAGCACTGTATTCAACATGAGTTAATTTAAAAACTTTAAATGCATGCTAGAAACAGCTTCTCTCCTTCCAAGAAAGAAAAGAACCATTCCAGATTCTAGAAATAAGTGATGCTTTTGCGGTATTTTATATTCAAATGAACGACCGTCGATGGTAGTGAAACGTAATTCCAACCAATAAAAGATTTCACCCACAATGAAATATTTTAAGAGAGATTCTTATTTCCTCGTCTGGGAGAAATTTTCCGATACTTTGCCTTAAATCATAGCCGTAGAACTCCCACAAAAATAGAGCTCTGTCTGGTTATAATCGCATTTAACTCTCAGATCGCGGGGACGGATTAATCATCCGTGCTGTAGTTTTAGTTCCAGTTCAAAAACTCGTAAAAATGATTTAAATCGTTCGATTGTGCCCGGAGGAATAGGGGGCCCCCATTAACCGACAAGAAAACGTTCCATTTATGCGAAACAAATCACTTACAAGTCTCTCTCATTACATCGGAGGGTTTTAAAGAAAAGGATTTGTTCACGGAGAAACATGTAAGTCTCTCCGCATTACAAGTGCAATTTGACTGCGCCCAAGCGCTTTCTTTATCGGGGCGTTCTGTAAGGGTTATCGGTGGACGGAATTAAGCGAATAAAATAGCTATACGCACGATTCCTTCCACAGGGCACGAATAAATACGTGCATAATCCATAAACTACACTTTTCGCCAATTTAATTGATAAAAAATGATAAAGAGAGAGAGAGAGAGACAAGATATTTCAAATGCATATGTGAAACTATCTCTAAGACATGTTTCTGAATAATATGGTTTTTTTGTTCAAGATTTCATTTCAGCAAATGTTTAAGAGCTGTCTGACCATAGATCTATTGCTCAAACTAGTTTTTAAAATGAAATACTTAAAAAGCAAAATACTTTTGCTGTTTTGATGACGAATAAAAGATGATTATAAAATAAGATATGAATTTAAAAAATAAAAATGCATTAAGAATAAATATTTGAAAATATAATTAAATAGAGATTTTAATGAATATATGAAAAAATATATTGAAAAAGAAAATTTAACTTTATTCAACTTTTGATTAATAAATTGGCTTTGTAATGATAAATAAAAACTTAAATATAATGAGGAATAATGAATCTGCTTATAATGAGTAATTATAGATCAATTGATTATAACTATCGGTCACATGGCATTTCGTGAAAATAAAAATTTATTTTATTTAAAAAGTCCACAAATTAAAATTTTTTCTTTAACAAATATTTGGTGATGGAGAAATAAGTCATAGTGCTTTCCCATTAAAGAATGCATAAGGGACTAATATTTAATACATTTATACATCTTTAAAGTTTAGAAATGAAATATTCCAATTTCTAAAAATGCATAAATGTAAGATTGGATATTTTTATTGTAAGATGAATGATTTTGAGATCATTGGAGATTGGAAAGAGCATCGGAGCTGAAATTCAAAAATCACATAATGTCAATGTGCTTTTGAAATGTGATCACACACAATTCTAATAAAAAAATTCTAAAAGGTATTTATCAGATTTTAGAAGACACTAAATTTATTCTTACAAATCCACGGAAAACATTTTTGGTGATTTTTCTAATACAAGGAAAGATTTTGAATTTAATACTTCAATTTCTTCAAGACGATAAATTGAATTTGTTTCAATTTAGAAATATATAATCACAGTATGATAATTATTATTATTTTACCTATATAATCTAACTACAACTAGGCGCAGCTTATCTTCTAATGGAACTTGTTCCGTAAAATAAATTAAATAATATTTTAAATTGTTTAATTTACAATTGCAATACAAATATCATGGAAATGATTAATAATGCAATAAGAAATAAAAAAAAATTCTTGTTTATTAATGGATTTAGCTCTTTATAATAATGTGATTAAAACAGAACACTAATAAAACACACAAAGCCATCGATGCCAGTCATCATTGAGCCATTGAACAGTAGAAAGTGAACGTTTCATTCCTTCATAATAAATACATATCCATCTATCCGTCAAGGTGACATATTCGTAAATGATAAATATGAATAATAAAATGATGATGATCATTAAAATTTTTCTTTTAAAGGTAATTCTCATAAAAGACCTTAAATTTCCGTTAACAGTTTAATACTGCCAGGCATCTTGTTATAACGGTGATTTAATAAGAATTTACACAAATTTCTGTATAATAGAGCAGAGAATAAAAAATGAATGATTATGATTGTAGACGTCAAGAAAAATTAATATCTGAAACAGATTTAAATTTTTCCTAACTTTAAAGTTTTTTAAACAACGAAGCACCATAAAAACAATTATCAGAAATGTAAGCTACAATGTAACATGGTTCATCGAGCTGCGCAAATGATGTAAAGTGTGTGTTGCATTCTAAGACTGATTAAGAAAAATATAAGAGAAGGAATTTGCAGAAAATACAAGAGTTTATTTATTTATTTTTGCTCTGATATGATGAAACAGGAAATGTCATTATGTGACGAAGACACCTATCTGACTATTAAAGAGCATTGATTTTTGTCATCAACGTATTCTTTGTATTGGTTAATATTTGATTTGAAACAGAAATAAGATTCTCTTGTCAGATAGGTTCCGTGGTCATGTCTGGCATATTGACATCTCATGTTTTCACAGCCAACTTCGATTGCCATTGAGAGATTCACGCCATAGATTGCCCTTGAGTCAAGATAAATGGCTTGTAAGTTTTCGATGTTATCCAGATAAAACCACGCATATTTTACGGTAAAGTGTTACAGTAAAATAAAAAAAAGTTCCAGTTACAATCTACAAGGCTAATGATGACCTTGTGTTACATCTAATCTACACATAATTTAAACCACCTTATTGCGTTGCAGCGCAACATTACATTTTTTGTTCCATCTTCTATGATTGTTGATGACCTCTGTTCTACATTGTTGACAGTAAGAAGACTCTCTGACCTTTTGTTTTCAGTAGCCTTAATTTTACTTCGAGAGATACTGAATATCATTTAACATCAGGATAACTCCAGACCACATTCAGCATGATTGCTGTGGTTTCTTTAACATGTTTTAGAATTCTCACCAACTACGTATGCTTAATATATAGTGGGACATCATCTGCAAAATATTCCATTTCTTTTTCAGAAGATTAACTATGGCAATGGTTGGGAAAGAGTGGACAGTTATTCATCAAGAATAAGCATTTTAAATCTGATTTTAGATGCATTGCTGAACCTATAGAACCAACAAGTGTGACTAAACAAATTATTGATCATATTGTATATAATATATCTCTTAACTTATTGTTTGTGACTGTGTCTCTCTCTTTAACGAATTTTATATTTTTCTACGCATTTTTTTGAAATTTCATGTAGCGTAAATAAAATGCGAATACAATTCGCGCTGTACCCCTCGGTAATAAATGTCCCAAAATGTACATAATAATCATATTCAAATGTTCTGGTAAGAAAATATAATTATTTTTATTTACATACTCATATTAAAATTCTCACTATATTATTTATTATTAACCAGAAATTTGCTTCGTATCTTCACATAATACATAATACAATTTTACTAAACTTAAGTAGATTATAATCTATATACTCTTTTAGAATAATTGAGAATATAAATCTAGTATTTTACAATCATCTCTCGGAATTTATTGACATTGAAACCATAATACATTAATCACAAGGATAATAATTGGGCAAATTCTCTACCATAATTTCTAACATTATTTTAACAAAGTAAGACAATTACACGTACATGCTATATCAGAATTGAATCCTTTAAATAGTTTCCATTTCAATGTTAATAGAATGCTCTCTCTTTAAATTTAATAAATGTATTAAATGTAAGGAAGAGGCATTTCTGAAGAACGCCGATGAGGGAGGAGAGAAATTCCAAGGTTCTATTATTTAAAGAGAGAATCGTGTTACCTATTATGAAATCATGTTATTTATAAGAGAATTTTTGAAATTTAAAAATCTTGTTATATTAATCTCTTAACCATAATAAAAAATTATGTAATTGTGTATTAGAAACTTTCTTTTAATTTTTATTAATAAAAATCTGTGAGTCATTTTTGATATTCAGAATAATTTATTTATAATTCATATGCAGATACAAAATAAATTTAATGAAAACACTATAAAATTTATTTCTATTTAATGTTTTAAAAACATTTAGTACGCGTTGTTGATCAATTTGAAAAACAAATTCATTGTCAATTACATTGTTTTACAACGCAATTATAAAAAATTGACTGAGAAGAATTTTTCTTAATCAATGTCTTAAGGAATACTAAATTTACAAACATGAAAATGAGCAATTTTTGTAAGTGGAGTAGAAAATTCCTAGTTTTGGTTAGGAATAAAATATAACACACAAAATACTACCCTTTTTTAAAAGGAGAAGTGATTCACATTGTATACTTCCAAATGGTGACTATGATTTCTAAACGACACGAATCAATAATGTAGATAAATGTTAGTTTGTTTGTGTGATTTTTCAAACTAAACGTGGTTATATATGTTACAGCAATCCATAATATATTATTTCTTGTGAACAATAATGTAGGGCTTATTAATCCCGACTCCCAAAATTAGTTACCAAAATTTTAAAAAAATTGCTTAGTTTTTTTAGAAGTATATTTTTGCCAGTTTTTATTATGATTTGAGCAATTTTATAGGAAATCTTCAGTTAAATTATTTAAAACTTCAGAATAATCCTCTGTTGAAGTCAATAATAAATACTAAGTTGTGTTATTTAAAAAAAAAATTATTTCATGAGAAACTTAAAAGTAACAGTACAGATGTGTTGCTAACAATTTTATTATTCAAACCAATAATATTATATTTTCAATATAGCTATTTTATGAACCCTTATTATTATTATATTATTGAGCAAATCATTAGTAACATCATTGTTCAAATTGATTTAGAATGTCAATAAGCAATGGATAAGTTACAAAATAAATGACATGAGTGTTGAATAGAGGACTGTTCAATATATTTTTAAGTAGTATTGATAAAATTGCATGCATTGCATGTGACAACAATTTAATTTAAAAGTCAAATTGCATGTTTGATAAAGTTTTCTATATTGAACTGTGTAATATATATATTACAAATTTTAAAAGTGATCGAAGGAATTACTTTGTTCTGTTATTTTGTAATCAAATCAAATTGAACAATTTGTGAATCACTTGAATCTTGATTAAAGCATATTTCATTTATTCGTTAAAGTGAAATATATTTCAATTTAAAAGATGAATAAAAATATAAAATGTAATTGAATAGCATTATTCTTATGTATATAACATAAAATAAATAATTTAAGTAAAATAAAAATGAACAGAGAAATTTTTGTTTCGGAAAATTAAGTATGATGTTTTTCTTGTTTTTAAAAGCAATTTCAGTTTCCATTTCTGGAAAAGTGTGGAAGAAAATAGGCTATTTTAATTACATATTATAACTTTTCTTTTCTTAAATTTTCTTTATTTTAAATCATGAAACTCGTGCCAACAAAAAGGGTGCCCCAAGAATCAGATTTCAGATAATCAGATTTTCTTTCATTGAAACAACTATTTCCTCTTTTTAATTGAATTACTTTTTGAAAGTCAGTATATTGTTCTGAATAACATTTTTAATTAATACTTTAAGAAATTTTAATGTATTAAATTATTTAAAAATATATTTAAATAGAATAAGTTTGACTTATAGAATTTCTGAGATTTTTGTTCTGAAAAATGTTACAAGAAAACATTCGAAAAGCAATTTTTGTAAAAAAAATATTCCTTCTATATAAAACACGCAGGTGCCAATAGTCTTTTAGGAGTTGAGCCGGTAATAATGTAAGCTAATAGATGCAAAAGTGTGAATTAAGTGGTACCAATAGAAAAATGCTTTCGTTGTGGCCATTTTTTAAGGTAAAGAATGAATCCACATCATTAATTCACGCTCAAACTAAGCAAATTTCCTTACATATAGAATATTCGTCCAACATGACAATGTTAGTCTTTTTTACTCAACGAAAGTATCTCTGCATTTGCTCAAGATATTTCAGAGTAATCACCCTAAAAGCCAAATTTGGCAACTAGTAGCTAATCATTTGGTCTGAACCTCGCTCATTTAAGATAGCATTATTTCAACAATAGATTAAATTCGGTATGAATATGATTTCCACTAATCCAGTAAAAGCAAATAATAAACTTGGTGATATTGTGAGAAAAGAATGGGTACCTATTTTTTTCCATCACCATTCTATTAGTTATAAATTATTTATTGGTTATAATTATCTTTGTTTACTTTTTTATTTTCTTTTAGGTTAAATACATTTTTTTTTT
>JAPDSC010006432.1:14869-28689 GCA_026290005.1 Latrodectus geometricus
TTGATTTATTTTACTTTTTTGGTTTGAAATTGTAAGTTATAAAAGTTCTTTTCACTCTTATGAATTCTATTGCATTTGGTAGAGAACACAATAAATAAATAAAAAGGTTCTTGCGTGTCTATGAGAATTTGTACTCTTTCTTGTTTGTAGAGGACAATGGACGAGTCAGCAGGAAATAAGATGTTTGGTGGACCATGTGATAAAGATAATTTCCTCTTCATTTTAGCTTTTAAAAGTGATGGGAAAAAACTTTGTTTTTAAATTTCATAGACAGCTTTCTACTAAAGTTTTAAATCTACAAAGGCCTCAGTTAAATTTTTTATCACACTGTTTATTATTAAGTTAAATAGTAATTAACTCTGACTTTAACTTAGTGAAAAGAAGCTTTTGTAAAGATGCATGTCATTTTAGAAAATTATTTACATTAAAAATGGATGTTTATGGTTCTGTCCTTATAAACTTTACGATACTGAAAAAATATACACAACTTTGGATTATCTTTTTTTTTTAGTTAAATTTTTGAAAAGCCAATACTAATTTTATTAACTTCCAGACTGTGTTGCTTGCACTTACTACAGCAAAATAGTTTATTGTTTTCTTAATATGTCATTGATAGAAAATTAATTCAAATGTAAATGGAAAAATATTTCTTTTTATCTGAGGTATTCAAAATCTGCTACATATGATTGAGATCTCATTTCTTGGTGCTAAACATTTTGAACAATGTTTAGTAAATGGTAAATATTTTTAAAATTTCACTACACACTTTTGAGTCAATTTTTTTCCAAAAGAAAAATTTGTATTTACTAACCCATACTTTTGTTTAAAAATTTTCAGAGTAATAAGGTTATATCTAAATATTCTTTCTTAAGAATTATTGGATAGTCATAATAAAAAGTGAAATTATTCAGTCTGCACATTCACAAAGAATATCTGGAATTTCTTCAGAAATTGATAATTTTGAATTCAAATCTTTTTCATATATATTTTCTTTGATACTTTCTTTGTATTCTATATTATGAATTTGCAGTTAATTTTATGTATTAATAATTGTGTTCACATATAAGTGTTCATTATTCATCCCTTATAGAGTGGTGGGCATTTCTTTACGATCGCAATTCTTGTATTTCTTATGTTCCCCGTAGAAGCTCTTGTGCACCTTTCCTAAGTTGAAAAATGATCGTTCATCGTTTCGAGAAAGAGAGACAATTGATTAAATGATTAAAGTAACCGTGTTTGAATAGGAGAACCATTGATGGAATCGAAATCCGATAAAACCTAAATTAAGAGAAGAATGAATTAAAACCACAAAAAGATATTTTTTCATGCTTTTCTTTCCTCGACGATTAAAAGAAAAATATATTGCAATCCTTACTTTAAATTGAATGCAATAGGTTTAAAATTTAAAGATGCTAAAAAATTAATCGATTGTTTATTTAAAGAACTTTTGTGAGGAATATTTAAGATGGAAACTGTGGGATTTTCTAGGTTACGCAATGTTTTTAGTTAGTATTTTTAAAAGTTAAAAAATATTTATATACATCTTTTACATAAAAATATTTTACATATAAGACTAGAAAAATAATAGTAATTCTCAAGATATTTATTGAAATTCATTGAAATTACAGAAAAGCTATACAAACATGGGTGGTTTTATAAAAAGAAAACTGAAAACTGCACAATGTTAATGCTTTGCTAGAAAATTTCATTTGGATATAACATTCTACTTTTGATAATTTATAGAATGATCTACATTTGATAATACTTTCATTCATTATTATTATCCAATCTTGTGAATATTATATTTCACTTGTGCTTAATTCAGTAATTTATTTTCTTATAATTTATCAACATTTTTTTATCTCACAGAAGTATTTCGCAAACATACTACCTATTATTAATTTTGCATGCATTGACATGTAAAATTTAAATTTCTCTTCGCAAACCTTTAAGGAAATGCATACTTTATACTTCAATTGCAAATCACTCCTGTTCAAATTGAAAATGTAAGCAAGCTTTAATTTAGTATTTGTAGCCTTGCTTTCCTTTGGTAAAATAATTATGCTTTCATTTTATATATTTCACTCAACTTTGTTGTATTTTATTACTTTTCAGTGCGTATTCCTAATATTTATAACTATGCTCTAATCTATCTTGATATTTTACTTCTGTATGGTTGAATTATCAGTTATGCACTTGCAATTTTATTTTTACTGTTCATTTGATACACAAATGCCATGCACATTTTTACAATTGATTATTATTTTCTTACTTATTTTATAGTATATAAATTAAATAATGAGTTAATTTTCATACTTAAATGTAAGAACTATCACATCTAAAACAACGACAGATAATTCTCAATTCGTTCTTAAATTGCGTTGACATATGTTGCATGATTAATAACCAAGGCCTTACTCATTTGTAATGTATTTAATAATGTTTTAATATTATAGCTTATTACGTTTAAAAGTGAAAATCGTACTTGTTTAAGAGGTATCTAAAAATATAAAGACGTGTTCATTTCCAACGACGTAAGTTATGAATTCAATTTGTTGAAAATGAATATATTGATACGATTTGATAATTTTCTTCAATTATATTCAACTTTATGCCTGAAGCATGACCTAAAACCTATATGGGAGTCTCACTTTCGAATGATTTGAACTCTATATATTGTGAAACAAGAAAATCCTTATTATTGCGTACACCAGCTGAACAATAAATTAAAAATAATATTGATTCCTAATTTTTATTTTAAAATATATTATACTTATATAAATTAACTTTCATCTAAATAATAAATGGTTTAAATGAAAAACATTCAAAAAGAAATCATACAATTTCTTCTTTAAATGTATGTTCTCTAAGACATTACGAATTAAATCTAGTTTCAATTTATCGAAAAATATTTCTCTTTAGCAATTTTAAAACAGAATGTTTTGAAACCTAATTAGTTTTTGAAGGAGCTTAATTATAATTCATGATTGAACATCAAAAATATATTAATAATATTAATATGGAACAAAATAATATAGAAACTAATTTTAAAGAGCTATTTCTTCACACTTGTTTTATTAGAAAGAAATGCCTTTAAATAAAAACCTTAACACATAAATATAGAAAATTATAGCTATAAACTATACTTTTGGATAGAAACCTCCTTAAGATTTCGAAATTATTCTCAATTAATGTTCAGAAAGATTATCTGCAAAATTTGATTAATGTGCCCAAATGCAATTTAAATTTATGCCAGAGTTTAAGATCCATTTCGATTATTCTTGTTTCTTTCCTCAAACCCTGCCTCTGAAGTAATTTTCTTCTTCACGTAAACAGTTGAAGTCAACTTCACGCCAACAGCAGTATTTCTTCAGGAGGATGCAAAGAGAGAGATTGAAAAGACGAAGGACCTTCTACGAGTAAGTAAAAAGCAGGAATAGCCATCTTCAAAGAAAAGAGCGCAATAGCATAAAATGGCAGATTGAGTTTCGCCAACATTCTTCAGAAAATTTAAGTTTTCCGCTGATATCTTACACGTGAAAATTACTCCTTCAATTTCTGATACTCCATTTATGTTAAACGAATGTTTGTTTGGTGGAGAGGTCTCCACCAAACAAACATTCGTTTATGTATTTGAAATAAAATTCATATTTTCCTAGAAATATATTTTCTTATTGAAACAAATATTAAGAAAAAGTAACGCCCTTTTCAACACATCTTAGCACAGTAACAGAAAGCTATAGAGAAATAATTTTAATGTTTTTCAAAAAGATGTACCTTTTTCTCTGGATTTGAAGAAACATTTGCATTTAATTCTTAGTTATGAAGAATAATATGATCTATAGCATATTATACTTCAATGCTAAACACAATATTTAACAAGTTATACTTGCTAAATATTATGGGAAATAATGCTATTTTTTTCAAAGAATGGCAGAAAATAATATATTTAAATAAAAATCTATTTAATTAAAATGCAATGATTTTTAGTAGGGAGAATGCAATGAATTCCGTTTTTCTTTTCATCGTGATAATAATCACGTTTTCATCTGAAGAGCACGTGCCTCTAGAAACTACCCTGTATTCAAGCATAAAACTGTCAAATTTATAGTGTGGAAGGGATGGTCTATGCTTGCATCTTCATTGATGGGTACACTGATTTCCATATTCCATGAGTACATCCATTCCCATCCATACCTTCATTGATGGATATTCGATTTCCATACGACATCCATAGATACATTCTCCATCGATACAATATGGAGCTTTGACTGATCAATGACAGAGGAATGATATTTTCAGATCTATTATAGACCCTTACTCTGCATCAGTTGGGGATGGCTTCATGTTATTGGATAACAATAGCAGGGAGTATCTTGCTAACTTGTTAAATAATTTCCTTTAGGAGAAAAGAATTATGTTAATGGAATGACCATCGTGTTCTCTAGACGTGAGGGCAATAGAACACATTTGGGGCATTATAGGATGACCAGCCCCACAAACTTTCCAAGAACTTAAAGAGCACTTCCACGTCTGTAGGAATGAGACAGAATAACATTGTCCCCCATTAATAGCTTCCTTGAGTCTGCACATTAAAAACGTTCAACATTACAGGCCGACATTGGAAACCTTACCCAGTACTAATTTTTTTTAAGGAAACTAAATGTAATCATTTTTATATGTTTTTTTATCATGGACAATTACGTTTTATCTCTTTTGTAATGAAAATTTCATTTTCTTCACGGGGAAAAAGATATATTTGTTATGCAATCAATTTACTACATGAAATTTTGCTTTTTTAAATTCTAATAATCGAAGTTTGTATATATTGCTTAAGACCACTTATTCTTAATGTAAGAAGCTACACATATAATAACATTATTCAATATAAGTTAAAATTTCAAGCAATTTTTGAGAATCTAAAACTGCTGCTATTTGATAAATTACAAAAGATTCATGGAATACTATTGCTAGTAAATTAATGTTTGATTTCAATACTAAAGGCCTGATCAATATTATATAAATCAATAATTATCTTTTATCACTGTTTATAGATATTTTTAATATGAAATATGAAACATACATCAGATTTTTAACTTATTAAATTTTTTTTAATTTATTGATTGAATTAGTTAACAAAAATCAATTCTCTTTAAGATTTCTAGGAACAAATATACACATGAAATTTACATACACAATTTTTTCTCGGGAAATTATAAAAGCAAAAACACTTTATTTTCGTTTTTTTTAAAAAAAAACTTCGAGATTGGCCTCTTGCAGTTAAAAACGAAGTTACTAAATTCTGTTTCTTTTTTGCCCTGAATTATCAAATGTTCATCATCGGAAGATATGATGGATTTTGGCAGATAAAGTAGCGTTCCCAGATGGATGGCACAGTCCTCTTTAATATCCTCTTTATTGTTTTAAGTCTTTCTTTTGATAAATTGGCGCAGTTTGTGCAGCGATATGTTTTATAAATGACCTGTCGTCCACAATGATTGCTTAAGATGAGACCATCGCTCCTCCAGGAGAAACAGGTTGAGGGCATATTTTATTTTCTTTAGAACTTTTCTCTTCTGATTTTCTCGGTTTTCGTCATGGTACTGAGGAAAAAAAATTGAAGGATGTCATATAGAATAATTCTTAGTTTTTTATTGATTGAATGTAATATGTTTATCATAGTTGCAATAAGAATACAGAATAAGATAATTGTGCTACATAGTTTATATTTATCATTATTACACGTGTCCTGATGTCCTTCTGGAAAATAACTTCAAGTTTCGTTATTTCATCGCGTTTAATTTTATGCATGAGAACATAGGGTTGTTTGTCTGTTAAAAGCTCTATCCTTTTAAACTTTTTGAAGTTACGAATTTTCAAATATTATCCAATACAGTGAACTATTTATACAAATATATAGAAATCAAATGATTCCATAGTTAATTTTCTTATAGTTTAAAAACTATGTAGTGTATAACTTTAAATATAGTCACAAAAATTTTAAAAAAAATCGTTAAAAAAATCATTTAGATACACTACTGTAAACCTTTTATTAATGTTTTTATAACTGTGGTATACGACATAAAGTTGCCATACATATAAGAGAAATTATTTCTAGAAGCTATTTCCACAAGGGTTTCCCCCTGTATAAGTATAAACAAATACTATAATAGCAGTGTACATATACTGCAGTGTATAAACATATACTGTAATAGAAATCAGTAACAAAGTTGTATGAAACTGAAATCAATTACTGTAATCTTTAGAAGAAAATTGTGAAAATAAATATTTTAAATTTGAAAAAAAATTATTTGTATGAAGGTCATACAATATTGAGAACATTTCTTGGTGGATCCTTTAAAGTCAATTTATTTTAAAATTTCAGAAACGTAATGTTAACATTTTTATATTTCCAGATGTAACACATAACAATACAATTCCAGTATCTCCAGTATCATTATCTATAGAAAATTCCAGTATGATTATTTAATATTATATTGCATTCTTAAACACTTTAACTATTACAACAAGATACAAGATATGCAAAACACAATTTTATGAAAATGATATTTCTTACTCGAGTTAAAAATTAAAAAAATTGTTCCAAAATAAAAACTTTAAAAAATTGCATTAAATTCACATACACAAAGAAGGCTTAGTTTCTATTGAATTTATTTATAAGATTCCATTGGCTGAAATTCTTGTAACAATGTAAAATATTTCCACAAATTATGTATAAAGATTTTCTTAAAAAGGAGAAAATTAATAGTTACGTACATGAAATTTATTTGTAGATATTTCACTGAGAAATATTTTTTCGATTTCATCACTTCAGTTTTAATTTCTCAAATTAAACAAATTATATCTGTTATTTTTTATGGTTAGTTAATTAAGACTGATAGGCAACCTAACTTCTTTGCATTACTTTTTTAGAACTATTAGATACTTGGTTTAAAAATGCAGTACAAGACATTTTTAATCTTGTAATTTTCTAAAACTTCTATATTTTTTAAAATTTTTTGAGAAATTTTATACTGTTACTTAATAAGAATAGAAAACTTCTAAAAAATTACATAATAATGGATTATGAAAATGAGATCTCAGTCTAATACATTATTTTGAAGATATAATATTTTGTTGAATAGCATATTTTAGCATATTTAGTATTTGTAAACATGAAACGTATATCTTGGATACTGAGAGTAAATGTAGTCAGTCTTTCAATCAATCTCAACTGTGTCGTGAGATCTAAACTTTCGGACTATAAAATATATATCACAACAAATCCCTCTCTATCTCCTTCACTTCTCGTCCTATCTGCAAAGGCTAACTTCATCTATCATGGAAAAAAATGTTCCCAACCCTTCAAAACTGTGTCAGTTTCCTTTTTCTGCACTTTCCGGCAGTGAGAATTTCGGAAGTTGAGTTGAGGAAACCTGGTCCTGAAATCAATTCCATTTTTTCTCTCTCTTCTTCCACGTTTTCTCTATGCATTTATTTTTAAGTTAGTTATCTGGTTACAGTTATTTCACAAAAAAAAGAATTATTAACATACATATGTATGAATTTTTTACTTTTTGTTGTATTGAAGGATTAAATGATAAGAATTCATACATTATCCTTTTTCTATTTAGCTACAAATATCTAAGGGTACACAAATATTTATTCTTTACTTCATTTTTATAACAAGTATTTATATTCTATAGCTAAATTTCCGTTTACTTTTTTCAGCAATGTAAAGAACTTTGCAAGATTCGTTACACTCCATATTAAATGAAGAGACTAACATCAAACTTCTCATTTCGGAATGTCACTGTTATACGAGTTAAAGATATTAGGTAGAGCTTGTAACATAATCGTCATTAAAATAAGAAAGATTTAAAAATTTGATTTTCTCTCATATTTCTTTTCTTCCGAGAATATAACAATAACTCTATGAAATATAAACTTCAGAAAATATACAAGTAACATTTTAATATATAAGTAAATTTAATATTAACGTTTTGTATGTTTAAATTTATAAAATTAAGATATTTCATTTATATTTCGTCAGCTTTTTTATTAAAATATTATCAAACTCTTTGAATATGTCTGCTTATGTTATACGTACAGCGGTATTTTTTTTTTTTTTTTTCATTTCCCCTTTGCTGCAGTTTAACGATAAAGAAATGGAAATAATTCAGTGAAGCGCGCTTCTTCTTTTCTATACCCGGCAATATTCCAATGAAGCAATGCCTCCCCCATCCTTTGAGCACTCTCGGTTATAAAATAACTCGTTCCAGTTTCTCTTAAGACCCTGTCCGAATGCCTTTCTTGCCGAAGTTTACTATTTATTCTTACTTTGTACCGAGATCCAATATCATACTGCTTAGCTTTCAGGGAAATTTCACAAAGATACAGAATATTTTATAGAAAAAAAATATACATACTTCTCAGTGTTCTTGAATTTCAATTTTGCTTATGGAAATACAATCTGCATCTTTCCAAGCCATTTAAGTCACCGTTTATCATTGTAGAATGTGCGTTAAAAATACTATATTCAAATACATGCAGTAGAAATTCGTTTTTAAAGCATCTGTTGTATGAAGATTAAAGATGCCGTGTATTTATTTTCGCATGTATTCAATGGTTGCCAATATTTATCATGGAATAACATATGCCTTGTTGAAATTTTTGATATTTTTGATATTAGAGATTTTATAGACATTTATTGAAATAATGCCATCATTATTTTCATTTACTTGGAAAATTATAATTTATTTAAGGGCTAGATATATATAAAGGAGTGTTGACCAGTTTGAAACAAAAGTATAGTTTTATTGCTATGCCACTATATCTCAAAACCATACAAGACGACATATATAAAATTGATAATAACAAATAAATACAAGGAAAGAGAAAACACCAAATAAATATTGCCACACAAAGATAAAATATTAAAAATTTAATTCCAAACCTTATCTTTTTCAAACCTTGAGCTTACCTACTGCATTCCTTAAAATTTTTAATTACATTTCGAATAAAATCTGGATTACAAAAAATGATTACAGAGCGGAAAAAAAACAAAGAAAACAAATTTAATTATTCTGTACAACGATATTAATGCAGTATTATTTATTTAGTGGTACAGTAATACATGTTTTCGTTTTCTATTCAATTTGGAGTTACAGGAATTTATGAGGAAAAGTCAAATCATATTAAGTAAAACAGAGAAAAAGATTCTAAATGTAAAATATTCTTTGAAAATTATATATATATACATTTAACGTTTCATTGAGAGATAAAATGAATTTTAAGAAAAACTAAATGTACCTATAGAAAACAATTTATATACTTTCACCAAATAAATAGACTATCTTTCTTTACGAGAGTTTTAGAGATAGAAAGCATAATAATTAATATTTTCAAATTTGTAAATTTTATTTTTCTTTCTATTTAAAACTATTATTTAATTCCTTTGAGATTGCTACAATGTTAAAAATATCTGTGTCGTGAGTCAGTAATTTATAATTTAATTTATATATATTTACCTACATTTAAGAAATATAAACAATAATATAGCTAAGTATTTCGTATAAGTAACCGCAGTGTAATTGTATCTACTGTTGAAAAAAAGAATCTTATTGCAAATAGTTTTGTCTTGCATTCACATTCAGAAACAGTAAGTCCAATTTACATACTTGAATTTCATAAGAAAAGTAGTTCTTTAAGAAACAAAGCACAAAAGTTAAAATTATTTAGATCATAGAATAAATCATTGTTTGACAGTAATAAAAAAATAAATTACATGAACTGTAAATGCTAAATCAATATACATATTCTTAGATATTTCAAATTCTTTCGCGAAAGAATATATATATTTTTAATGTAAAAATTATATTAGGTAATGATAGTGTAAAAATGGGACTACAGCTTATTTTTATCGGTTAATACTAATGTCTCGAAATGCTTAATTTTTATGAAGTGGTGACGTCAACATCGTAACTGACATATCTCACTGAAAATTTCCACGCGAACAGAAGGAGAATATATCATACAAAAATTTAATGGCCATAATCCCTCCCAATACAATTATTTTCAATCTTTCTAAAAAGTTTTGCATACATTTTCTACCAAAGTTTTCTCCTCTAAAATAATTTGAAGTCAACTTAAAATATTCTATGCAGGGTTCTTTTGATTTGGAAATAAATATTAAAATATTTAAATGTCTCAAGTTGGAAAAATTAACATTAGTCATGACCTACATTTATACTTCCCTGCTATAACTGTGAGTATCAGAATACTTTCCTGAAGTTATCCCAGAAATGGTAGCCATCTCGTAGAGGGAAGCTGTTGGAGGAAGGTGGGAGTCTCAATAATTTAACAACATTTTAGTTCCAAGCAGAATAATCAGAATAATTTTTCTGCCTTCTTTGAAAAACATCGCGACAATGCAATTCAACGTGCTATATACGCGATTCAGTGAACACGACTACCAGGTTTCCATCTCACTAATTACAGATATTGGAATAACGCCATGACTATCCATGCCTCTAGTCTACTTAACTTTGACAGTAGAAAACAAATTAAATTTAAGGTTAAATTTTTTCATCAGTGTTGATAAAGAAACGATCGAAAGCGGTTGAAATCAAAACTAGCAAATCAGTTATTGAATTTTCGAAAACCGCACAAATTGGACAGAATGTGTTTTTTTATACCAAAAATATTTTTTTGGTCATATCTTATAAAGAATTTTGTCTGTACCATATGGATCACATAGTGAAAATATTCTGTATGCAATGATTAGCTTTGGATGATTCTAGATAAATGAACATCATTGCGATGCGAGATAATGAATTACAATGTAATTGTTGGTAATCTCAGCGCTATGTTAAGACGTGATTGTCTCATGTTACTGTTTCATTTTCCCTGATTACGAGATATTACTATAAATAAGGATAACCATCACAAAATCCTTTAAAAGTTTTGCTTTTAGCACTTCGTCATTAATTGAATTATTTAAAAAAATGTTGCCTATCAAAGTAGTCATTAATCACTGTCATTACTTATTGTTTAATGATGATTTTTGTAGCATTCTCACTGTAATTGAACATAAAACCATGTGAATAAGGGCTGAGACCCATGATCCATTACAGTTTTTGTTTCAGATAGGTGTTAAATTTTTATTATTGGATTAACGGTGTAAGCACTATTTCTTAAAATAAAGTTTTCCTCCATCATCTGGTGTATCAGCATGAAACATTTTCTAACCAAGATAAGGCCTTAAGGATAGCATACCTTTGTATTGCTTATAATTTATAGATTTTCTACAATGACACACAAAGAGACATGTATAAAAACAGTTTAAATGGAAAAAACGCGAATATTTACCTCAAATCTGAAGTAACAATTTATAAATTCATCATAAAATGCATCAAATAAGGATATATTTCATCATTAATGTTTTTTTATCAGATATCAAAATATTAAAGATAACTTTAAGAGACGTTTTGCTATGTAATATCTCGCATAATTTAAAATGGGTAATTTTCCTTATTCTTTTTGGTCTTATTTTTAAATCTTTCACAACGATTTTATGAATATTTACTTATTCAACAAAAATTATTGAACCCTAGCGTGTTCATTTGAGACTTTATGAAGCCCAATGTGGTTCTTTCTAAAAAAGTGTTATTAATTATTGCCTAAGTACCATAATGAAAAAAAAAGCTATTAGAATGTAGGCATGGCTAATTACTGATTTGAACATTAAGATTGTGTAATCGCTCTATATATTGATTCCTATCAAACAAAAGTCTATAAAATTTTTTGAATTACTTAACATTTGTTAAATAAATATTTTGAAGCATTAAAAAAATCAAAATTATTCTATGAATATTATAAATAGACATATTTTTTTAGATTAAAATAAATTGAATATAATATAAAATTTGTTTTTAAATACATAAGGTTAAATATAAATGCAATTTCATTAATTGAACATAAATTCCAATTTAAAAATTTATTTAAAAAAATTGCTTGTACATAAATTTTAATGCATTCCAGTTTACAAGAGAAAATATAAGCAAAAAGAAAACAATATTATCTCATTAAAATTTGAACGTTATAAATAGTTTTAAGAAATTTATTGTTTTATTGAATTTGAAATATGTTTTGCTGATTAAAATTAATTCAATGTTTAATTTTATTTTGTTTTGCTTCCTATATCTATGTATTAATATCTATCTATTACGTATATATTTGAAGAAAATAAGAATTTAATTTTTAAATCAAATATAGTTTTCATTAAAAAATTTTGACATATTTCAGGATGCATCTTATGAGTATATTATAAAATAATTACGTTATGTAAAAGATAAATAGATGTTTCTTTAGGTATAATATAGAATACATATGAATATTCTTAAATTTATAAAAGTAAATAAAATAGTTCAAATTTTTTAATTTATTAAGGAATGCAAGTTTAAAATGTATAGAACTATTATGAATTTTCAAAAAAATTATTATATTATTGCATAACTTTAATAATTTTAACTTGCATTTAACTAGATTTTTAGCCAAATTTTCTGAAATTCATTTTAAAATATGAAGTCTTATTACATTTATTTATTGACGAAATAAAACTACAATAGATTTAGACGTAAAAACTAACACATTTTTTCGGGTACAATGGCTTTTCAACAAATTTAACTCTCCTATCAGGATTTTAAATTTTTCTGTTGATATCAGCCTCTTTCATTTTGAAATAAATTTCCTTATAAATAAAGTTCTACATAAAATACTTAAAATTTTATTTAAATATGTTAAATTATCTCATGGAAACTTGACAAAAAACTAGACCGAACAATTAGAACAATGCAATTAAGATCTAATTTCAAAACATTCATTCAGATTTTATTTAATAATAGAATTAATTTTTACTATTATTAAGGATAAAATGATTTTCTAGTCAATAGGCTGGTTATGGAAGTAAAATGAGAATAAAATAGGGAGAATTATTATGGAAGGAAATTGGAGGACAAAAGGTGAAATGAGCAGATTACATCTGCAGGAGATAATGTGGAAAAATATCTGATACACACAGAACTACAGAATTCAATAAAATTGCATTTCCTTTGTTAAACAAGTAAGACCTCTGATATATGACACCAACTTTTCCTCCTTTCGACTGGGTCATTCAGAAGAAATCTCTTTCAGCATTACCAAAACCATTTACGAAAGGTTGGATGAATGCAAGAAGTAGAAATATTTGAGAAGAACAACTAGTGAAAAAGAAAAAAAACACCTAGCAAATAAAATACCTACAAACGCAAGCTGGAGGAAAACTGAAGAATAAGAGAAAAAGCGCCGAAAATAGTTTATATCTGTAGCAGCTTCCAAGAAGGCTTTCACTATCGAATTTGACAGAAGCGTTGAGAGTGAAGCAAATAAATTTGTGGATTGTGTTTTCCTTAAATAGCATTTATACAAAATTTTTTCAATTTTAGATTTTTACTTTTACACTGCAAACTTTATTTTCGTTTTAAAAAATGCTTTTTAAAGAAGTTCTGCTTGAATGATTTATATATTTTCTTAGCCCTGAAGATTCCACCAATGTCCAAATTTTATACCGTAGATATTCAATAGTAAAATAAAAGTACATATTTCTCGAATCCTCTCAAAATGAAGTTGCTTATATGTGAAGTGGAACTTTTTAAAATATATCTATCGAAAAAAATATTAAGAGTAGGTTAAAATTAATTGCATTGTAAAATTCTTATGTAAATATATATATATATATATATATATATATATATATATATATATATATATATATATATATA
>JAPDSC010006432.1:29089-41519 GCA_026290005.1 Latrodectus geometricus
TATATATATATATATATATATATATATATATATATATATATATATATCATAGATTTTTATAATAAATTGTAAGTAAAGAATCTAGGGTAACAATTCTTCGTATTTTATATTTTTTGAATTTCGGTTTCTTAGTATTTCTTTTTACTAACAAGAGTATAAGTTTGGTTTGATTATCACTCAAGGGTGATTTTTTGGGTTAATTTCACTTGGACCTGTGGCTTAAATTATATTCCGAAATACAACGAAAATCAAAGGTGAGATTCAAACGCATGTATTGTTGAACCGAGAAGATGATCGCTAACCATTCGGCTACCAGCTCCCAGCAATCAATTCTTGATAGCTCTCCAGCTGTCGAGAAATGATAGTCCAAAGTGAAATTTTTGCTTTATTTTCACATAATTAACTTCATTTATTCCTAAATTCATTCACTTATATATTTTAACCCATACACGTACGAAAATAATGTTGTTTTGAAAAGAACATATAATAAATACAAATAAAATTTACATAACGGCTTACATAAAACTAGTTTGTAAAAGATCTCGAATTCATTCGTGTGATCTTTATGTAAAAAAAAGTCTAAATTTTTCTCAAACTGAATTATCTATTTTATAATTTTTATTTTTTTGATTTCATTTCACATATATTAGATTATTCAGTACCGTTATTTCATTTCACATATATTGGATTATTCAGTACCTTAACATTATGTAAAATATCTGATTAGAAGTGAGAAACCACTTGTTTGTTTTGTTTCTTTAAATTATGTGAAGATAGATGTTTTTTACATGAATAACATAACATCGGTAAAAAGAATAGATAATTATTATTGATACCAAGCGCATACAGAATAGCTATCAGCACGTACAATCGAGAATTTCGTCTTAAATATCAAGAATCTTAAATATGGATGCATTACCTCTAGATGCATAAAATTTCAAATAAAAGCATGATTTGTGGAATAAAAGTGAATTCCCCATAGAATTAAAAGAAACAAGATGCTCTGAGAGAAGAGCAAAACTTGTGGGATTCCAACCATATAAAATTTCTTTCCTAAATGAAAAAAAAAAAAATATTGAGATGACTTAGCAAAAACTTTCAAAATAGTTTTACTTAGTTACTTATCTCTTTTATATTAAAAATATAAATTAAATATATTTTGTACGGTTCATGTCTAAACATGTTGCATATTTTTGGTTTTTGGAAAACCAAGGCTCAGATTTAAAAAAAAAAATGAAGATTTATGAAGAACAAAAGTTTAAACAATAAAATACTATTTAAAACGATAAATAAATATATTAGTTAATACCAATAAATTTAAAGTATAAAATTCTTAAAAATAAACTCTTTCAAAACCAATAAAATATATTTGTACGATATTTTTGAACAATTATTTTTTAAAAAAAATAAAATTACAATCTTAAATTAAAATGAGATTATAAACGGAATAAAAGATTTAGGCACATTTCAAAAACTTTTGAAATCTCTTCAAATTAAAATAGAATTCTATTTTTTTTACCTTCATAATTATTCTTTTAAAATTATACACAATAAGCTATATTTACGTTAACAAGTGATGGTAAGACATCTAAAGGATTACGAAATAAACATTTCAAATTTGAAAGAAAGAGTACTTAGGGAAATACTAAGAACTAATCTGAAATGAAAAACAGAATAAAATAAACTTTTTTATTAATTTTGCAGAAGTTTTAATCCATTTTAAAATCCCCTGGGTCCTTTGTGAAAGGAGTTTTCTTGTATCCCTACATAAATTAGTAATTTGAAATCTTGAGTAATATAGCGAGTTTTAATGATCAGTCTATAATTTTTAAAGAGAGGCTTAAATGCAAGCAGAACTGGAAGTAATCAGAGATAAATTCTTCTTGATAATTTAAGATACTTTCTTATGTATGCGAATAGAGTCATCATAACTATAATTTCGATTTTTAATAATACGGCCCTTCACACACGCGTGCACGGACACACACACATACACTAAAATGGGTCTTTCTCCAGAGCCAAACAGAAATCTTATTTATGGCCGACTATTTAATCTCCCTTAGAAAAACTGTTAGTTGATTGGTTAGTGCTGTGGTATTTAATTCATTAGCTCACGAGTTCGGTTATGCATGAATTTTGTTGTGATTCAAAAACCATTTCAAAACAGAGGTCCCTGACAAATAATCAGACGCAGAAAGTGAAAATAAAGTGATAAACAGAATCTAAGATCCGTCTTTCCTAAACTTTTAAATAGACTTTATTAAATAAAATAAAAGCTAGTAATAAACATTGATGCATAAGAAATAGTTAGACAGATTAGAGAGATTCTACTTAAATATTTTAATTCCACATGTTATTTTTGGCTTTAATCATAATATTGGCCTAATATCATAAATAAATTGTCTAATTAGTCTAAATTAATAATTTTTTAAGCTTCAAATTTTGACACCACGTAGAAAATGTTTTCTGTCAGGCAAATTTACAATGTTTTAACTACTAAGAGGAACTGTCATAGATACGATTGGTTTTCACTTGTTGCCAAAAAATATCTTCAGAATTCTTTCAAGCATAAAAAAGCAAAACGCTTACTTTTTGCTGCTTACTGAACATGAGAATCTGCTCATATAATGGCATATTTCAACTTCTTGAACAACGATGACTCTAAATTTTAGATTTAAATATATAACTTCTTCTATATACACAGTTTTTACTCTAAATGTTGTTTGATAAAACAAAGGAATTAGCTCTTTTATCAGAAGATCAGATTACTATTTAATTTTCCTCTTTAACACCATTTCTTATTTATAATTATATCATTTAACTGGAGCATCAGAAGCACTCGCTTTGGTACTTACTTTTTAAGCTTAACCATATTTTATTTGACATTTTTAAAGAATTAAACAAAACTTCCGATATGTTTGCCAGAAATTTAATCACACTGTATTGAAATAACCACAAAATATGTTAGTTTTAATATGCAACGACATTTGAAGCGATTTACACTTTGTAAAATGAAGAAATTCATTTTATTATTTTTTTCTTTCCTATATGCCTGTCTACTTCGGACATCCCTACTATTTCGCCACTAGGAGCTATGGAAGCGATAGCATCTTACATAAGGAAACACTCAATGTTTGTGACATCGCAGCACAGAAAGGGAGCAGGTTTTCCTACTTTGGATGCAGGGACTAAGCAGATATCTCCTGACTTGAACTTAAACCCCCCTATGTGTCATTTTCATGGAAGGCAAATAGAGCACAACATATTTTACTTGTTCCAGCCACCATTAGTGCTCACGACAGTTATTCTATTGAATCGGGATTTGAACTCACTTACAATAATGAAAGAGAATGGCCTAACCAGCTAAGCTAAAGCATCCACGAAATTCATATTATAATAAACTCAAATCATTCTATTTTAGCATATTTTTGCTAAATACAATATACAAAGAATATTGCTATTAGACGAAATTTAGGTCAACTATTATATTGACACTTTTTTTCCTTATATTTTAAATCAAGTTTATCGATTTGTTACCTGAAGCATTCACTTGTGCTTGGCCTAATATGATATGAGCATATGTTTCAGACTTTACTCTCTTGTTTTCAATTATGCAATGCCATTAAAATATTATTTAAGTACAAAATGAAGCAATAAGTACATCACATGAAAGTATATGGGATCAATACTATACCAATCAACATATACTATTGGCAATCAAACCAGCGCAAAAGCAGTAGATGAGAGAAATACCAATATGAATAATATAAGATGAAGAATTAAATAAAAATCAAAGACAAGAAATTATAGAATGCAAATCTTGTCTTATTGTATAATTTTTCCTTACTGTTGTCTCTTTGGTTTCTATTGTTCTGTAAGTTAAGTCTTATATACATATATAATACAGAATGGTATAAATCATTTTATCTACATATATAATATAAATAAAGCAGCAGTTTTTTATTCATAAGTTGGTTTATTTTACACAGTGAAACCTTTACGTTACCTTAAATGGTTAATCTAATGTTTGTTATTTGTAATAATTATATAAATATTTAATGCTTATGAAATCCGATGTTACTAACCACAATTTAGCTAGCTACTTAATTTGGAGAATAAATAGCTAGCTAAATTAAATTCCCCTCGATAACGAGCGTGTTTTCTTCTTCACCAATGTGCCACTAAATGGGCATGTATTAAAATGCGAATAAAAAGAGTTTGTATAATCCAAAATTTAAAAATTTTATGATTTGGAATAATTTTCAAATATTCCAAACTTCATTCCATTTATTTTTAACTAATTATTATTATTAAATGTTGATTTCATTGTACAAAAAGAGTTTTGAACAAATCTAAGTAAAACGTAAACATCATTAACGTTTTCTTTCCAAATTATTTTATTTTAGAAACTAGGTATATGATTACCATGTAAGTTTTGGTATTTAATGTCTGCTAGGAATAAATGGTTTTAAAATATTTAGTATTATTAAAAGACAAATTTTCAAAGTTATCCTTAATTAAGTATACAAAATAATACACTCATATATGCTTTCATTGTTAAATAGTTTATCTCAGATCCTTTACTTGTAGATTAAAAATGTATCTTATTAAATATATGTGAGGTACAGAATTATAAAACAATTTCAAAAAGATTTCAAAATACGTGATAAATGCAAAATCATAACCATAAAATATACTATAGTAAGTTAAAAAAATTATAAATATCAGTAATTTGCTTATAACTAAAAATCGATGCAATTTGGTTATGATGGAAAACATAATTATTTTAAAAATCTGCAACTAAATGTTTGTATTTTTCCGGAAAATTGTGGTAGTAATTATAAATACAGTATACATTAGCCTAGTACAGAGTACATTGCGTTTTAGACACAGCAGTGTATATTAGTCAAACTATCTTATTCTTTTCATGTTTTTTCACATTTTTAGATAATATTTGATTAATTAAGGATTCAATTTTTATCACACCCAAAAAAAAAAGTTAAATTACATTAAAAAAAATTTACTTCATAACTGTATTCATGGAGTAATTGCATAAATCAGATAAGTTACCTATAATGTATGCATGAATAATAAAGCAGTATTTTTAGATAAATGCATGTATATATATGTTATGTTTAATTTTCCACAACTACATTGCAAATTCATTGCTTTTTCTTCATTAACTACTTATTTCAAAGAAAAGAAATTACTAAAAACAATGTAGAAACATGAACTTTCAAATTCCAGCACTAATAAAATAAGCCATTCTTACACAAAAGCTTAAAATGATTTGATGAATTCAAAGTACTAAGTGGCTGTAGTTAAGAAATTCTATTTTAAAATTGTCTACATTCGAAACTATTATGAAAGTTATTTAATTTTTAATAGAATATTGAAAAAATGGAAGCCTGTTAAAGTTTATAAAAAAAATGTTCGAAATTTTAGCGCATTTTAATAAATTATGCATATACGATAAATTAAGAATAAAAGAAATTTGTTTATCACGATAGAGTAATCTTTTTCGGTATTCGTAAAGTAGCGTATTTCCCAGTTATCCACAAATTGTTATGGGAAGTACTAAGAATATACGAAATATATTGTCATTGATATTTTGTAGTATTCTTGTGTATTATCACAATTTATGAAATATTCTAATAACTTTACTTTACCTTAATAACAAGTAACAATGTTTCAAATACTCTCAAAACCAAAATACAGATAAATTTAGGTTTGACAATTGAGAAAACAATAATATACTTAATTGGTAACTGATAATGTGCTCTTATGTGAAGTGATTTTTGTGAGTGTAATTACGCAAAGTCTAATATTTGAAAGAGCTATGGAAAACACGTTAAACATGTATAAATGCTTGGTATGCGTGAAAGGAGCTGATGTCTTCAGATTAAAAACAATTTAATTTTGTAATAGCGATGGATATTATTTGCTGGTAATCCAGCAAAAACAATCAAAAAATAAATTATTAAAAAACAAACGAATCGTTACTTTTAGTGACTACAATGAAACTTATAAGATTAAAACAATTTTATCCTATAAAATATGCCATGGTTCCTAAATACAGCTTTGAAGAGTATTCACATAACCATCCAAATGAAAGTACCCTTCGTCTGCCAGAGAATGTTCTAAAATTATTCTAAGACATCTTCAAGGAAAGGAAGAAAGTGAAATCAGAACCAGTGTCATGTCACTAAAGTATGTGAAAGAAACATCTGAAACTTATAAGAATTTTACTCCGAATAATCATCTGTGTGTGTGTGTGTGTGTGTATTTTAGGGTATAACCCATTCTTCCGCTTCACGACAAGTACTGCGATTGACTTGTATATTGGAAAATTGGTCTTTTTTCACTTAAAACAGAGCATTCAATATTGTTTAGAGGAAAAATATTTTAATCCTCAATGAAAATCAGCATTGAATTGCAATTCGTTCAATGTATTCTAATTCCCTTCAAATCTGATTACCACTTATCATAGATTTTTAACAGTCAAATGAGTTATCTTATTCAAAGAACAGCATTTTTGTGACAAATAATTTGGATTAATGCCTTTGGTCAAATAATGACAAACAATTCTATAATTGTGAAATATTACGTCATCCTGCTTAGCAACAATGAACATATTGGAAACGAAATCCCCACGAATGCTTTAAATTTTTATATCAACATAGTGCATTGTGGATAAAAAAATTTTCACACTTCATTAATTTTTTTCCCACTTGCCTTTTAGATTTCATAAATGAACTCAAGATCTTGCAATGAAAGATATTTTGCTAAGTGAATTGTTTTTCTCGTGTTTAATTTCAAAAAGAATTATAATTCAGTTAAAAACAGTAAGTTTTAATGCTACCCCATGACAATTATTATCAAATAATTATTGTATGCCAATTGTTGCTGTTATTCAATGATTTTCTAAGTATTTTGAATAAAGTTTACGTATATTTCTGTTTAGAAATTTGGAAATTTTATGAATGTTGGATTGATTTAATGATAAAAAATGTTATGTTCCATTAACAATAACCGGATTAAATATGTTTTTCCTTAAAAATACATCTCTGATGTTGTAATTTTGAAATATATTTCTTTTTATTTGACTTCCATACATTATTTACGTTCACAGAGAAGTTTTGAAGTTTTTTTTTTTTTTTTTTTTTTTTTTTTTTTTTTTTTTTTTTGCAATAGAAAACTCTTTTCTTTTTAAATTGGGTCGCGTTTAGTTATTGTCATCTCGTATATTAAAGGGTTATGCATTAATGTAATAATTATGGATTTCTAAGAAATTGATATTGGAGATATGTAGTAAGTAATGAAATTTGAGTAACTATTGTTATCTCATAAAAATACTCATATAATGACTTTTGTGCTTTGCGTAAAACAATGTTTTTAAATGCTATTAACTTCTAAATACAGCGAGTAAAAATATTTTTTAAAGATTATTATTATTAAATCATTGAATAATTTAAAAATTAATTAACTAAAAATAATTAAATTATAATAATACAATTAATTATTTAAAAATAATTTAATTTAAAAATTAATTAAATTTAAAAACTAATTAAACAAATTAAATTCGCATGCTTTCTGTGATATATTCGTTTTTTATTATAAGAACTTATATTGGATTTTAGCCAACATCAGGGTTACAAACATAAGTGCATAAAGAATAATAAATTGTAGGTAAAAAAATGTTTTCTTTCCTTCTTCAATCAGAAAAAAATTAGTTTAGAGAAAATGCGCTCATTTTAATACTCAGATTTTATTTATTTAATTATAAACTCATTTCATGAGTAGTTTCCTTACAGCCCATTTATAATCTCTTATGCAGTAGCTCTTAAGTGACCTAATTGCAATTATTTTAAAAAGTAAATGCTGGGCAAAATGTAAAAAAATATAAAAAGGAAAAATAATTCAACTATAAAAATATGTATTTTCTGAACAGCTATATTCCTGAAATAATTAATATATTCATAAAGCAATTTGGTGATTTATTTTATTTACATAATTTGATAATTTATTTAAAATTGGGAAGGAAAATTTTTAAATTTTCTTCAAATTTCAAACTTTTTCTAGCCTTAATAAAGGAAACTAATTTTGAAATGAAAGAGGCCTGATCATTTCTATAATTTTAAGTATTCAATCATTATAAAATTTTCTACGTCTATGGTGTCTTAAGAATTATTTATAAAATATAATCTTTTAAGTTCAAGGTATCATGCATCTCAATATCATAGTATTAAAAAAAATGAAATTAATTTCGCATTCCAATTCTTTTATTCACAATACTGTCTGATTTCCTATAAAATAATTGATCCATCTGAATATTTTTAATTTAAATTTTAAAAGAAAAAATATTTTCCGAAAGAAATATTTTTGTCTTTGAAAGTTTATATGGAAAGAATCTGTTACAAAGATCTTACTAAATTATTTTACAGTGAAAAATCTTTTTTCAAGGAGTTTTCGAATAATAACTCTGTTTTTGTTACATAACATGGATAACAAATGATCAAAAAAATTTAATATATCTTAAATTTTTTAAATTATTTACAGTGAATTCAATAACTATTTTTAGGTTATCCATTTAAATTTTATCAAAAATCAAAATAATTAAAACGACTAAATGTTTACTTTCATAGAAATAAGAAAATATAATAAAATGACGATAAGAGTTTGATAAATGTATCTATTTACTAAGAAACCATTTCACACTGAAAAATGGAGTTTTTTAGATAATCTCAAAAGAAAACACAAAATGTCTACGCATTTCTATAAATTTCAAAAGAGTTGGAGTTATTAAGAAATTTGTTAATTATAATAGTAATTAAAAATAATTCTGCATTTACAATTGTGGACTTCTATTCACATTTTACAGCATTATTTGATTATTAGAATTGTAAATCAGGAATTTAAGGTCTTAATTGTACATATACTTCTACGGCAATCTGCATTCATTGAACTGTATGCCTCAACATTTAATCTTCCCAGTACCATAAAAAATATTGAATTATGTTTTAATTCAGGCTAGGAAAATATTATAAACCGAGAGAGATGTTTAATTTCCATTTTTTCCTTCTACAGAAAATGTCTTCTTAGAATAATCGAAGATTCAAGTCACGGGAAAAAGTGTGGAACGTGGATACGAAACGAAATTGCCACACTGAGATAGGTGATTCAGGAGCGAAAAATGTGCCTTAATTTTCTAACTGAGATGAAACTAGTCCTATTTATGGCACTCGTGCTGCAGAGGGGAATGAGTGGGGTATAAATTGACTGGCTCTTCTCAAATTGTCTTGTTTCGCGAATAATTTAACCAAACTAAATAATTTTCTTATCAAGAGAATTTTATCTTGAATATTACATGAAATTTATACTTCATTTAGTTTGCAATGCTGAACAGAGAGTAAAAATAAAGGCTGAGTATTCGACCCAATTAAATTTAAACTATTTCAATAAGTTTCCAAACAATAATTATTCTCATAAATATTTCATTGCAAAATAATTTAAAATTTTAAAAACTAGTGCGTAATATTTATATTAAACATTTTTTTAATCTGGAATTTAAGCTTCTTACTAACTATATGGGTTTTTTTGGCTCAAAAATAAAAGTAATTAAAAAAATGCAGCAATTCTGAGAATTAAAAACTATTATATGAATTCAGATTTTTGAAAATTGTGATAAGAATTCACTCATATAAAAAGGAATGAGGAATTTTAAATGGATCTATTGATATAGTTAAGTACATAACAACACGTCTAGATAAGTGGTTTAAGTTAGTTTTGTGAAGAATATGATTATCATTTTTTATTTTATTATTTTCAAATCTAGCACTCTTGTTTGTCTTGCTGAAACACCCGTTTTAAGACAGCCAGCCACTATATTAGGTCTTATGTCAGCCAACAAGATAATCAGTAAGGTGTCTCCATGAAGCGCCACAGTGGTGAAATTCAAAGTTGAAAGATCGTGATGGACGAGTGTTAAAATAGATAATCACCTGAAAAGAACACTATTGGTGATAACCTCCCAGATAAATACTCACCTTCAAAATCCCTTATCCAGGAAAAATATTTAAAAAGACTTGCATGCTGCGAATATTCCTGGCAATGTACAAAAATCGTTAGTTTTGGCATGCACGGAATGTTATGAAGAGATTTCAGTGCTGCCTAGATCAGCTGAACTAAATACAACTGCAATGAAACAAACCATCTGGTCTGCTAATTCCTCATTTGCATTATTTCAGACATCCAGGTTTGTGATCGCCAATTGAATACCAGAAGAAGCATTTGATATTGACTGCATGGTTCTAACTAGGGAACATGATGGTGGCTTTATGATGGTGTGGGTAGCAATATCATCCTGCAAATTAGAGCATTTCGGTGTCTTCAGGGGAATAATAATAGATTGAACTATTCTCGCAGATTATTTTCATCCTATGCATCAGACTCTCTTACTTGGAGAATGTTCTGTGTTCCCTGATGACAACGCCCTTTTTCACACATCTCGCTGTGTTCAAACGTGGTTTCATGAACATGCTGATTATGTGGAACACTTAACCTTTTGACCTCAGTCCAATACCATTGAGTTTTTTTGGGGCATTTTAGAGAACCATATCTTTTACTACGCACAATGTCTGAATCCGATATGGGTCTGCAAGTTTAATGGGTACGAATTAAGACGAATTTTGATCAAAGTCTTTATTTGTCAATACAATGTAAACTGTCTGTCAGACCAAAAATAGTCCAACACCTTACTAATTATTATTTTTGCAAAGGTATTCTTCTTTCGTCCTATAATTTTAGCTGAATCAGATTATCTTCCTCAGTACTCTGAATACTCACTTAAACATTCATAGCGATATTTTGGTCCATTTGTCGATATATGAGGTCTTTTATACACAAATGCTAGTTTGATGATGATTAAAATACAAAGTAAACACTGAAATACTCTCATCTTCCTCTCCCACGATGGAAATTAAACCTACGCAATGTTGAATGTAAATCTAACAATTCAGCTGCTAGTTCGGTAAAAATCAGATATACCTCATGCAAAACATTTTAAATGAATGTTATCATCCAACACTAGGTTTTAATTCATGATGTTTGAGTAGTTGGAATAATTTTTTCCCGAAATAATTCTCTTTTTTGGGATTGAAACATAAGCTGGGAAATTCACCTGCATCACACAATGCTGCAAGAACTACAAACTAAATTTTTCAAACAGAGGAAGTTAACTCGGTTACAAAACGTAGGGTTCTTTCAACATAGAATGGGTGCAAGCACTTTCTTGGTACTGTTTTCTGGTATAATCTTCTGCTATAATCAGTGACTCAGTAGCATTACGTCGCTTCCCGTTAATATCATCAAAGTGATTGATCATTTGCCTTGGGTAGTAATTTGGAGGTTGACCACGTTCTCCGTCATTAAGTTGCTGGATCTCAGTAGATTGAGGACGTATTCATGACATCCGAATTCCTTCAGTTAGTGTGGCGTAGATGTGGATAGGAGGGTGTCCGATCAGGTGTGACCTCGTCATCTGACCGTGGTTCAAAATGACAAAGGCTTGGGAATAAATAGGTATAGTCCAAAACCTTAAACCTTAAGGTACAACTAGGGTCTCGCCTGCATCGTTATGTATTTATATCTTCTGGTAATATTATCTGGGGTGAGAGCAAGAGCATATTACTTTATACCTAATTCAAAATTGGTCACAACCAAATAGGCGCTGGCCCTGGAAAAATATAGAATTCTTCGTTATTTAGAAGCAGAGGATATCCAAAACTTTGCCTGCCTCTTCTAGGGGTATCATTCTATTTTGAGCATTAACTTTATGGGGTTTTCATTTACAGTGCTAAAGTTATTATATCCATATTTGGATTTCATTCAACTTTTACTTTGGATCATACGCCAGAGATGCTGATAAGCAATTTGTGATGAATTTATCAATGTGACGACTCAAAATTTTTTACGTGTCATAAATATGCTTCAAAAACATTCTTTAGATGGCCGTTACGCAAATTTTTAATTGTTGCAGGAAAATTCCTTAGATGAATTCTTTATTTTATTAGCAGTAAAATCAACCCTTGGATTTTCTCAATAGATTTGTAAAAGCATAGTTGAAAATGATGAACAATTACAGTTGCATAAAATCAATTATTATTAAAATCACTATTAGACTCAAGGAAAAGAATCACCCGACAGACACTATGGTCTAGTTTACTTTATATTCTCGGTAAAAATAATTTATTAATATTTATTTTCAGAATTGCTACAGAAAATATATATTGCAGGGTGAAGACAAGTAAATCCATTGTTTACTTGTCTTCACCCTTCCAAATTTAGATTAAGTTATTTTAGTTAAACTACGTCTCAGTTAGATATGGTTGTACTGAAAAGTTAATACATACATACATTTATATATATATAT
>JAPDSC010006432.1:46519-72884 GCA_026290005.1 Latrodectus geometricus
GTAATTCTAAGGATTACTTTCTTGTAATTCTCGCAATCATTTAGAAATTACATAAAGTTTTTCTTTAAAAGTAACTTAGTAAATTACTGAGCTAAAGAAGTATCTATATATATGAAATAATTGATATTTAATTCTGAAAAATAAAGCTGAGAAATAGTTCTTTTTAAATATATATCACGAACTACCACATTTCTTTGAAGTCTGAGTTCGTATTTATTTCAGCGTAATCGTTAATTAAAAGTTTGTAAAAAAATCATTTCTCCCAAAAATTCTCTTTCAAACAAAATCTTGATTGAACTATCGTTAATTTTTACTTTTTTGATATTATTTACATAAATTCTTATGAAATTTAATTAACAATATCTAGAATGAATCTCTTCCAATTAACAATTTAAAATTAAAGAAATAAAAAGTATTTATGTTGTGTTTTTCGCTTTGATTCATAGCTGTGTGGATTGTTGTGAATTATGAGACGATTGTCTATATAAATTAATTCGGAGTCTAAATTCGGACACATAATAAAAAATCAGACACCTTTTACTGCTTTAATCTTTATATAGAGATTAAAAACAGATTTTTGGTAACAAAAGCCTAAGAAGGTATTTTACGATATGCTTTTAAAACATTGTTTTGTGTTATTTACATTTAAAGCAACATGATATGTTAAGATTTGTATTTGCATGAATAAAAGAATAAGCACATAGACATTCTATCGATACTAAAATTTGTTTTGAAAGGAACATGAGGATTTTTAATATGCTATACTCAAATAATCGATGATTTCTGATGATTAATTTCTTTATATTTATTTTATTAAATGCAACATAAAGCATTTAAGAATTCATTGATAAAGTAAACAATTGGTTACTTTAATGTATTGAACATAAATGCATTGAAAATTAAACTAATGGAAATCATTTTATAATTATAAATTACCATATTAAAGCTAGAACTTTTCTAATGTTCCTGATATTGAAGTTCTATTTTAAATTTCATTATAACAGCTATCAAATTGACTCTGCTATTGCTTATTATGATGCATTGAAAGGAGAAGTTAAAAGCTAATTAAGCTAATTAATTTCTCAGAATTGGAAACATTGGAGTTCACTGATAATTTTATATTTTGTGTTTAAAATCCTTAGTCACTTTTCAGTTTGTTACTGCAAAAGAGTCACATATTAAAATCAATGTATATAATAGTTTATCAATGTATAAAATATATATATATATATATATATATATACAAAACTCTTCGGTAAGAAAATTTAATTGATTCAAAATAACTTGATTATAAATGTTTAAAGAAAGGTATTTTTCCTTTTTTAATAATTCACAGCTTCTATTAACAAGAAATATATTATGATTCGATTTAGATGTATAAAAGTATCTTATAAAAAGCATACTATAGTTTACTTAATCCATTCTAAAAGATGAAATTATTAATAGTAAAAGCACTAAGTTCAAAGTTTTTTTTTATATAGTATTAGAACTGACATTAGAACAGTTTATAATTCATTGAGTACTAAATCTGAAGATTTCAATAGTAAACATGAAAATGTATTGCAATGTACTACTCATACTTGGGTATAGGTTGTTTTGAATGAATTTAAATCAATGATTATGCTTTCAATGCTCAGTAAAATGTGCCTCAATTTTTTTAAATAAAAGTTACTGGAATTCGAAAGCGAAGTAAATTAAATATAGTATATTTTAGAGTTAATTGCAAGAAATGTGTGACAGTTAATATATGAAAAAATTCAATATGTGGTTTATAATGCAGTATATTCCATAAGAGATATCTTTATGGTATGAATAGGTGAATTTATAGTTAAGTTTAAAAAGAGTTAATTTTAGCTTAAAAATAATTTAGATTAAAATTGTTTTTTTTTTTTTTTAAAAATACATGTATTTCGATAACTAAGTCAAAGCCATGAAACTTGGTCAACTAATAATACATTAGAAAATATGTTGGTGATTAACATTTCAACATCAGCAATAGTGAAAGGCCTCTGCATTTATTCAAATTTATGCTCACTAGTAAGCACTTAAGAAACTGGTTCTTAAAATAACTGGTATTCACATATAATTAGAATTATTCTATGAGTTTAGATCATTATAATTTTAAAGAAATAAGCCACCAGGAGAACAATCAGTTCTTCATCAATAACAATATTGACGAAGAACTGATTGTTCTCCTGGTTGTAAAATACATATAGCCATAATATATTTCTCAGCATTTGCGAATTTTCATGGATCTAGGAATATCAAAGCATAACAACTGTTGAAAATTTCGTTAATAACAGCTTAAGTCTCAACGTTCATGAAAGAAATTGTAACATATTATTCAACTTAAGTTGTGTCGTCTTCCATGAGATTTTATCTCATGGTATTAGATAATTTTTGTTTGAAAAAGATACGCTGATTTTTGTCGGAATTTTTCTATTCCAATTACTTTCACTTATGCCTGTAAGAAATGTAATGTTGTAAGAAAGATCAACCCTTCAATCCAGTATTTGTTAATAGTCAACCTAAAACACGTGAATGTGACTATGTTTGTTCAACATGATATTTTGGCCGTAATACATATTTTATTTTATAATTGCGGAACTGTCCGAAATCTCAAGTCAATCATGTTTTCTTCATCAAAAAGACAATACCGGAACACTTAAAGCAAACTCTCGAAACATGAAAATTAAGTTGTTGTTCATTTCAGAATGATAAATTCTAGACTTCATATCAGCCACTGTGTAAATAGGGCAGATGTAAGTTATTTTTCTGCCTTATTTCTATGCATATCAGTTGTGATAAAATCTTAGTGGATTCCCAGGTTTTCTCCTAAGGGACATATGAATATAACCCATTATCTAGAAAGTGTCCTCCATCAAAGCAATAACGTGGTTGATCCCGGAATAATTTAGGTGTTCCCTACATGGTGTTAGATACATTTATTAATGAAATAAAAGCTTTTAAAACAATCTTAACTTTTCGTAATTTATAAAACGTGATATCTTATTGAACATTCAAGAAAATAATTAAGATCAAAACTAGACAAAAAAACGAGTTTTACCGATTTTACCTTTGTATATTGATGAAAAGTCCTGTCGTTTTACCTAAAATGCTTTCAGTCTTCGTCACTGATTTCTGAGAAGTGATCAACTATTGTAAATTCTATTAATCACCATTCCTTCATCTGAGTAGTTTCCAAATAAATTTAAATTATAATGGAAACAGCATTACACAATAGAAAGAAAATAATTTTAATTAAATACATTTTGTTTTCAAAAATTCAATTTTCAAAAGAAATTTAAAATAAAAATAAGTTTTTTGGTGTGAAACCATTATTTTTAATTTGCTTAAAGTAAAAAAAAATTATATTTTTACAGTTGAAAAAAATAAGCCCTAAGATGAAAAATGCTAAATCATATAGATATCATTAGTTTTTTTTCTTGAAAAATCTTACAAATATACTTTCATAACTTAAATTTATTTCATTTATTCATTATCTTCCGTCAGTGCTATTTTCATCAAGCCTTGAAACTTAACACAGTTAGATTAAGTAACAGTAGAAATATTTTGGATATAGAATTTCCACACACAGCATTTATCCTTCTTTTTATTTGTCTAAAAGTGAAATAATTATAAGAAAAAATCATTTTTCATTTCATTTGCTAAAAACCATAGTTGCTATTAATTTATACGCTATACCAGGATACAGACCAATGGGAAAATAGGAAATATTTAAAAATTTATTTAAGTAACTTAATATAAGATTGTATTTTTAAAATATAATTGAAATTTCCAGTTACTATCTTCTTTCACATATTTAGTCACAAAGCTACTTTTCATTGGCCACATTGAACAACAATTCTATTGAAAATAAATTTTATTTTATCTTGAAATATTATAATTACACAAATGTATTCCTAAATTTTAAAATTAATTCGCAACAATGGAAGAATTGCATAACAAAAGATAGCATAATTTGGAAGTAAAAAAATGCTATAAAAACATTATGCTAAAATTCAATAAACTGAAATGAACTTAGTAAATAACTAGTATTTAGTAAAACTATATAGTCAACAAAATATATACATATAAAATCATGAATGTGTGCCTATTTCTCTGTGAAACAATTTATGACTAGGAACTGGAATAATTGTCTTCTTTACATAATGCATATTAAATTATAAAAAAATCCAAAATATTTTTGTTTAAGTATAGTATAATAACATGCAAAATTATATTTAATGCAAATATATTTTGAAATAATTCAAATGTAAATAGTCTTATTAAATCCCCTCATTATACTTGAGACAATTCTGATTAAAAAAAAATAACATGCAAAATATATTTTTAACTCGCATATGCCTTTTCCATGGAATCCTAATAAGAATTGTTTTCAATAATTGTCAATTTAACATAATTTAACACAGTTACATTTCATTTTAAAATCACAGGGGAATCTCCTTGGCACTTTATTATTTTAAGCCGGTATATAGTATATTTTTTTTTATTAAACTTTACAAGAATTCCCTAAACAATTTGCCTAAGAAATTAGAGCTTTTATAAAAGCTTATAAATATCCTCATATTATATAATTCTAAAACATTTCTATTTTAAATTACAAGAAATTATTATATTACAATTAAATGAAATAACTATAAATTTTATATAAAAATATAAAATTAAAGAAAATGCTGACTCACATAATAATTGGATTACATTTATATAAAAATTAGCATACGGATCTTTTATAGACTTCTATGTTAATAAGCACCTGTAAAATAATTGCAGAAAATTTTCTCTTTTGCTTGGAGAAATTTGAATACGAAATATAAATTTTATTTTATTTTTCATCTATTGCAAATTTAAGGATCAAATTATAAATCATTAATCAGATGCTATTACATATGTATTTAAGAAATTCCTTCACAATTTTCTTTAGTTTGATTATTAACTTATTTTTTTATACAATTCAGTTTTACTATAAGTAAAATTCATATTTCTCTAACCAAATTATTATAAATAAAAATATTAGAAATAGAAAATTTCATTGTATTAGTTAAAAACGGGAAATAAAGTGTAGAGTAGGATTTATTCAAATGCACTTAGTTTTTAATGCTAAATATTATTTAATCCAATGCATAGTCTTGTATGGAGTGGAGTGACCAGATATGTACTATTGTGTTATCCCTTTCAGATTCTCATGATTTCTATGATAATCATGGAACTCTTATGATTGCTGAATGTATCAGTACACAGATAATAGTGAGGTATAACGATGAGAAACTTACATTGCTTTATTTTAATTTAAATACATATCTAATCTGTTTGATCATCTATGCATATTTAACCTCTTACAAATTGCAGTTATCAAAATTAGTTAATTCAGCAAGATTTGGAAGTTGTAATGAATTGTAAAATAAAACCTCATGACAATAACACTTATGCATGAAAATTGTAATATGGGAATATATTCTCTTATTATTAGTCTTTGAAATCAGTAAAAAGTATAGAATCAGTAAGGAGCATAGTAATGAGAAGAGCATGCAATGTAATTGTCTTTATAAGTATTTAAGGGTGAATCCATGTTGGAAATCAACGAAAACCACAGATTTATTCTAAGTACTTTCATCACGTGATAGACTAATATGGTACTAAAGCAGAGAAGGTCACGACATATTTTTCAGATGTATTATCCATTTTCTCAATTTCGAAGTTAAAAATGGTTACGTACTAGAGAAAATCCAAGTTATTATTTTCCGCAAGAAATGTTAGTTCCTCTTCAATACACACTGCAAATGCTGTTCAACTAATTACTTTACAAAACTGAGAACAAACACGGAGGTACTTTAAAATGTAATTGCTTGTATTTTAAAGATAATTGTTCAATATTATTTAATGGAACTGATATACTTGTCATATTCTAAGCCAGTAGCTGTCATCTTTAAAATTTTTTAAATACCGTCAAATAATACAAAGTTATTGATATATTCATTTTGTTCAATCTTTCCAATTTTTAAACTACTTAAAAGTTTAATCACAATTTAAAGGCCTATTTTAAGTTAAATTTTTAACAAATGTCAATTTAAATAAAACTAATGTCAATAATTTTAATTATTATTAAAATAATATTTTTATACATTCCGATTTTTTCAAGTCAAAAATTGTTTTCATATCCGAAACCATTATAAATATAAGCAAATGCTGTAAGATCAATTTAACATTAAATATATTATATGATCAAAACAGATTTGTAGAAAAAACGTATCAGTTCATTTATAAATAATACTTTTGAAAATTTTAAATTAATATTTATTAAACACAGTATTGTGTCTCCGAATTTAACAATCACAAATATAAACAAATTAGATTGAATTCAACAATATCATCAAAAAATAATATTGGATGTATATTTTCATCACGATGCCTTCAAATAACATTTTGTAAAACAGTTAAAAAAAGCATTTTACTTGAAACATGTATTTGTTATAAAAACGAAGAATACAAAATTGCACGTAAAAAGAAGAAGAAAACGTTTAATCATTCCATTCATATAAAGATAACCAAAACAAAAATATTTGTGCTTGAAAACTGAAATAAATTTTGAATTCTTTCCATATTTATTCATTTTTGAAATAATCGTAAATCACTGGCTCAAGAATGTTTACTCAAATTTCCAGTTTAAAAATATTTTATGGAAGTCTTTTGAAGCAAACAACAAAGCAATTTATAAATTTCAACCATGATTGTAAGGAGTATGGGATTTTTGCCTTCTGGAAAGTATTGCATTTAACTAAACAAAAAAAAATAATATAATGGTGTAATGTAACAATAAAATTTGAATGTAAAAAATGAAAATTTTGAAGGAACTTTAATGTTCAAAAAGGAAAACCAAGTTATTTGTTAATTAAAAGGTAAGAAATAGTAATTTTCAATATTTGAAAGTATTTAAAACAATTTCTATAATTTCAACAAAATATGGTGCTTTTTAATTATAAATTAATCAATTAAATAAATTTTTATCTAAGTTTTTTACAAAATCAATATTACTTTCAACTATACGATGGTTTTTATATTTCGCATAGTAAATAGTTTTTAAAGATTCTGAAAATTAAAAAAAAATATTAAAATTCTAAAATGTATGTCAAATACTTAAAATGATAAACCTAAACATCTATGCTGAGGTACTGTTAATTTTTATCACTGCTCTAAACCAAATGTTCAACTATCTTTCCTTGAGAAAACTATAAAATTTCTAGGATTTAAAGGAATAAATAAAAACCAAAATTCTTTATTTGTGTACTAATGATATTAAAAATTTCTAAATTTTAATATATACTATTTGAATAATAATAATAATAATAATATATTAATATATTGATATATATATATATATATATATATATATATATATACCACATAAATTCTTAGAAAGCAATGAGAATGTAACAACTTAGCACATACAATTTCATTGCTGAATTTTTTAAATTCGGAACTTGAATCTAGAAAAAATATTCGAAAAAGTGAGGTAACCATTAAAAAGCATTAAATAGTTTATTATAATGTTTTCTACTAATATTTTAGCCAGTTCTTTTTATATTAGATTTATTGGAATTTTTTTTCAAACATGTAATATATTAAAATATAATACCAAGTTAGAAAAGTACCAGTAAATATAAAATATAGCTGGAATATTCATTATACAATATTACCAACTCTAGAAATGGCTCGTCCGGCTTCCAATCACAAACGTACACATATGCTTAATAAAATGATGAAAACACTTTAGATTTTTAAAGTATATTTTAGTTGGAGGAGAACCTTCTTTCACATGCAATGCTACATTTGTCAAGCCACAATTTCACGCAAATGCTAAATGTTGCACAGAGGAATATTGTATAATTCTTCATGGAAATATTGTGAAAGTTCTGGGAGTGATACCAGTTCAATATATAATATGAATTTTTTATTAAACTCTTTAATATATTATAATTATGTTATGGTCGGGGGAATGTGTGCACTAAGTTAGATGTTTAATCTCGTATTCATGAAACTATGATTGAACAATTCCCGTGGCAAGATTAAGTCTATGATCATCCTATAAAGCTCCATCTCCTGGAAGAACTTACCATCATAGGATGGATTTGGTCAGCTAAAA
This sequence comes from Latrodectus geometricus, assembly GCA_026290005.1. Taxonomy (NCBI): domain Eukaryota; kingdom Metazoa; phylum Arthropoda; class Arachnida; order Araneae; family Theridiidae; genus Latrodectus; species Latrodectus geometricus. Next base: position 54,681 of record JAPDSC010006432.1, read on the forward strand.
TTTTTCTGTAAATCTCCCAAGTGATATTTAATTATAAGAATTACGATTAGTCAAGCAGAAATCGTTGACATATCTGTTCATATGACCTCTATTATTGGATGTTGAAAGGAAATAGTCAAAATCATGTGCTTGTGCAAGCGTCCTCTAAACATATAATCGCACTGTTGTAGGGAGAAGTGTGCAAATAGGTTTCTTAGATTTTGTTACTTTCAACTACTCATCAATCGACCCGGTTTTATGAATGTGACACCACTGCAAAACAAGTTAGGACTTAACATATGCGACAAAAGGCTTGGAGATAGCTAATCTGTCGTAAATGTTATGTTTATGAAAGAGGCTTCTTTAACAGTAATCGCTGAAGTATGCAGATGTTGATTGAGCTTTGTTTTTTAGATAATACGTTCCACTTCAAAAACCTGTTTCTACGGCTATAAAGAAAACAAATATCAAGAATCAACAACATTTACAATGAATAAATATTTACAGCTTGTTCAGTTTTAACAAAAATATTGTTTTTCTCCATGAAAGTTATAACTTAAAAATTTACTAAATTTAAATCGAATATATGTGAAAAAGATGAAAATTAGTTTTAGGTATAAAATGTTTTTTTACTAATGTTAATATTCTTTTTATTAATACTTTCAAAATATCTAAATATTTAGTTTCTGCAAAAAAAAAAAAAAAAAAAAAAAAAAAAAAAAAAAAAAAAAAAAAAAAGAAAAAAAAATCACGGATTTGATTTGGTTGCCATTTTATATCTATTTTTGCACACGTTGACTGATTGGACTGCTACATACAGTTTAAAGTGTGGATTCCAAACTACTACAAGCATCCACATACAAAAAATATATATTACGTTATATAGAAATTATGTTTGGATCCGATACACTCTTCTTATTAATGCTCTATCACAGTGGTTATATATCGATGACAATATTTAAAACAGGAAAAGCCACACATCTTCATTCTTGAAGCAAACAAGATTCCAGAATGCAGTATCTCTTAAGTTTATATTGTGGCGTAAGCAAACATACACTGAGGTGAAATGATCATTTACTATGGTTTATATTAATTCAAACATTATTAAAATTTCTAAATGAAATGCTTACTATGCCTGAATTAGTCAGAGAACTACAAACTGACTGTTTATACAATTTCTTAACTATTCTCAAGTAAATGCTTCCAAATTCAGAAGAAAGTTCAGAATAACAACTTTATTCATTCTGGTATTTAGTTTAATATCCAATTCAATTGTGAATGGAAATGTCTAAATAAGAAATTAATGATGCCGAAAATTGTTTAGTCCAATATACTTTGTGTATTTCAGCTGAAAAATATCATTGAAATTTCATTTTTGAATCAATTAGAATAATGAAATTCTTTTATCTGTTTAAAATTTTTAATTAGTAAAAATGAAAAAAAATTAGTATTGTTAACTAATTTTTGGAAGCTTTAAAACAAATAACTAGATTCTTGACCTTCTTTGGTAATTTAAATATTAGCATCTCATCAAATGGCATTGGCATAGTTAATCTTACCAGTTATAAATCCAAAGATGCTTGTTTTTTTATTTACAACATATATTTTTATATACTTACATAATACTAATCTTACATTCTTATAGAATATACTTACAAGTTAGTTACTTTTTTAAATACTTACATTTTCATTATTTTTATTTCTTATAAATTTACAAAATTACATGCGATTTTTTTAACATAGATGAATACAAACAAATCACCTATTATAAATTTATGTAAACATGTTTAAAAAATCATTTTTTATTAAAAGTCAAAATACTTATCATACTTATCATAAGTCAAAAATTTATGTCAAAATACTTATCATAAGCAATATGTCAGAAAATATGAAAATCTGAAACGTCGAACATGTTATTTTCAGTCTCGAAATGAAGTTGAATCTATAAAGTCAAAACTTTGCATGTTTCACTGAGCTGAGTTATAAATACAGACATCCAGTGAGATTTGCTTCGAATCACGAACCATTCCATATTTACTCGAATAAAGTTATACATTTCATGCATATTTGAATAAATAAAAAAACTCTTTCCTTCCCTCTAAGATATTTATATGTTGACATATTTTTTTCAAAGAAAATGTCTATACTAGACATAATTTTTATATCGAAGCAGAAATTCTACCAAGGAACGAAAAGAATACATGTCCTAAAGACAAATGGAATTTTCATGCAAAAATAATGCCGCGTATTGCCTTTGGGATCGTGAGTCAAAGAAAATTCCTTCCTGTTGTGTGGTAGAAATAAGCTTTATTTTCTTCAAACTATTCTCAAGAACACTGAGGCGAAAAAATAAAGTTTAATCTAATCCTTCACTCATGCTTAGATAGTATTTTTTCAGAATTTGTAAAAGAAAACTCAGAATATTGAATTGAAATATAACATTTTTAATTTATTTTGTTTTCTCGAAAAGTTTCTTTTCCTTTATCGAGATATGAAAATATATATGCAAAATAAGGAAATATACTCGATTAAAAATTTATTTTTGCTGCAGAGTATAGAGTAAGCAGGTACTTTGCATTTTTTGAAATCTGCCATTTTGTTGTTTTGTTTAGTATCACTCCAGATGAACTTAAACCAAATACATACGCTTTTTGATAAAATATATTTATGAAATATTGCAGATAATGCTTATATTTTTGTAAATCTATGCTTGCATAGGAAACTAGAAAAATGAAAATTCACTGTTCCGAACTTCAATTTAACAGTTGGTGATCTCAAGTCTCATTTTGAGAATATCTTCTGAAACAAGTTGAAATAGCTCTAATGTCTAAAAGTCACAGCAAATAGAAATCCATCAATACAGGCAGGCATGTACATTTAAATTTATGAAAAGTGAATAAGAAATAAGATTTTCAGAACTACAATACTTTCTATTTACTATCAATATGCTTTATATAAATAAAAGCAATGCATTTATCTTTAAGCGGTTTTGCAAATTATGTCTTCATTCATTAAAAGTCATTCAATTTAATTCTTGAAAGTGTAAATTACGAAACTTCTCATTCTTGAATATTACTATATTATAGAGGCTATGAGTATATTAACAACTAGATTAAAACCCGTTTTTTATCATATGTGAGTCCGTGGATAGTGAATTGCTTTGGTCAGTGGTAAATGTTTGACTTGTAATACAGTAATTACAATAAAATTTTCTAAATTTGAACTTATACAAATTTACAATAATCATGCAATGATAGGAAAATCTTAAAAAAAAAAGGAAAAATCAGATTACAATATTTTTGTGACGAATTTATATTTACAAAATACGTTTTTGATGCAGAAAATGCTTGTTACAGAATATAATATTCTTGTTTCAAGTTTTGAAATGAAAAAAACTCAACCATATTATTTACATACTTATTTTAAGGAACTGAAAAAAATTATATTTTTATCTAATGTTTTTATCTAATAAATCTTTATGTATACAAAAGTAGCTTATAAAATTTCCAAGACTTATTTTATTGATCAAAATGTATTATCCTTTATATTTTGTTCTAAAATATTTTATCCTGTCATACAGTTTTGAATTTTATTACATGATTCCTCTACTAGTTAATAATATACAAAAATAATATCTAGTTGATCGCATCAAATAAATAAATTCTAATTTTGGTAGTTTGTTTTTTAATGATTACTTTTTTTCCGTTTTTTCTTTAAAATTAATAGATAATAAAATAAAAAATAATTAAGTAAATGTTATCATATAAGAAAATATCAAATTAAATACATATTACAAAAAATTTCAGGTTCTTTTATAACTCACAATTATATTTTGTTTTTTTTATGTTGAAATAAGTTTTAAGCCAATGTAAAATGGGAAGTTAACCATTTTCTATTGGTTGTTTAAAGCTTATTTAATAGAGAAGTTTGAACATCTTTAAATTTTTACCGTTGCATTAATTATTATTATTAATTTTTAGTATAATTTACATTCTTTTAACTTTTATTAAACATTTGTTTATTTATGTGTATAACTTTATTTACTTTTAATTAATATTTAATATTCATCGAACTATTTATAATATATGTGCAGCCAAAGCGTTTGAGAATTACATTCTGAATGAAACAAGAGTTAGAATAAAACCAATCATAAATTTTACGAATGTAAAGAAAAATATTTATGAAAAGGTGTAAAAAATTTTAATTTTAATATAAGATTTAAAATATACTTCATTTTATGAAACTGAATGAAAATTTATTAACAGTTTTCCTTTGTTTTGTTCTTCATGGAAAATGCACTCATAGATTCCCAAACCAGACTGATGTTTTTAAACTTCCCTTATCCAATATGGTCTTTATATTGATGAAATCTTCATCCAGTTGGAATATATTACGAGCCACTTTATCAGAACAACGAAAGTACTAACCACAAAAATACCCATATTATACCAAAACTGACTCACATTCTTTTTATCGAACATAAATTATTTTTTATAAATTATTCTAATATATTCTTAAATTACCCAACATAAATTATTCTATACAATGCCTGTTCTAACATTGTAAGCTAATGTCAATTTTATATTATTGTCTTTCAATAACAACGAGAATAGAGCTTATGATTTCTAAATTAACAAACACACATATCAAAATTTGAAAAGAAATTTTTTTTCTCTTATTTTTAATGTAAATTGGTTTATATTTTATTTTACAGACTTTTTGAAATGTTGAAATAAATTATTAATATTTGACTACCTCAATTCCTGTTTTTATATTGTTGTTATAATAATCGAGTTGGCAATAAAGTAGTTAGCACTCTGACCATCAGTTCAACAGTTCGTTGGTTCAATTCATTCTTCAAGTGTGGATCTTTACAGAGGCTCAGAATCTCCTATGAACTGCGAAACCTAGTTCAAATAGGTATTTTGACTGTAGCAAAAGTACTATTAAATATTAAGTAATAAATTCACAGTATTTTTTATATTAAAAGCTTAGGTTTAAAAGCAACAAAATTAAATTCTGTAGAATGATGCAATGACAATTCGCTATTAAGGACTTTGTTTATTTGCATAGTAATAATTTTGAACAATCATGATATGATTCATTGATTAATTTGATTTCTATTTCCATTTAATAATTCATTTTAATTAAATAGATTCTTAATTACTTAGAGTAGTTAATTATTAAAATTCTTAAATACTTAATTAAATCTACTGGTAACTTTTGTTTAATCCCCTCCCATATATATTTTTTTTTTGCTTTATAAAAAAGCATTATTAATTGCCCAAATTGAGCAACGTTTATAAATATATGAGAATTTATGAATTTAGACACAAATGTTTTTTTTTTATTCATGAAATTTTCCTGCATCTGTATGTTATATATATATATTAAATTAAAAAAAATTACCGATTTCGTTTTTACATTGTTGAAAATGACTCAATGGCTAATCAATTGCAATGTAAATAAATAGTTGAGACTAGACAATGATTGTGTTAGGGTTATGAATAAGGGAAAAAGAGCACTGATTGGAATACAAAAGCATTTTATTGTGCCAATTGAATTTCCATTAAAACCGAATGACAAAGGATACATTTCCGATTCACACTGTGATGTTTCCAATTGTGCACATCATAAATCACGTGATCTTCGTTGTTCTTCATCGATTTCCATGCAAATCGTAATGACAAGTGTTCTTTGTTTCCTTCATTGTTCGATTCCCTTAACGAGTATTTTATTTCACTGTTAAAAATAACAGTTCTCTTCGGTTGATTAATGGATAGGCAACATGCATTCATTCTAAATAACGATTTCTTTTCTATAAATCTATGTTTCGGAAGCAATAATATGTTTGCGTGAGGAGGTAAAAAGCAGTTATGTTAACAAAGAATGCTCGTTCATATATCACTTCCATGCTTTTTCTGATAACGTTAAAATGTTCGGAACAATCTACGCAAATATCATTGAAGAATGTATTTAGCAATATATTTTTTTCCAGAAAGGATTAGAATCTGAGATTGGCTTTAGTTGCACAGTGAGATACAATGATTTCATTTTTAACTATGTAATTCAATGAAATAAGAGTATATTTGCAGTATTATTTTTTTTAATAAATGTCTTTGTTAAGTTACTAAATTTGTTACGTTTTTACATTTTTAACTGAAACGATTACTAAAAAGATGTGAAATCTTTTAACTGTTTTCATTGTAATAGAAAGACATATTATTTACTTGAAGTGTCTTAAATAAATATTAATTTTCAAAATCATGATTAAGATCGGTGAATCAAAGTTTAGTTAAGTTAACTTTGGTAAATTTTAGTTTAAACACAAGTTTGCTTCCAAAATGTAAATTTACTTTGATCTCTAATTGATGCGATCACGTGAAGAAATAAAAACGTTTGATAAGTTAAAAATTTAAAAAAATCTGTTTTTCGATGCTCATATATGCTAATGTTTCACATTTATCAACCATGCAAATTATATCACTTTTGCATATAACAAAGCTATATGCAAAAGCTATTAGTTTAAAAAAAATGTATGCAATTAATACATTATAAGTACAAGAGAGTTAGTTGAATCAAAAAAAATCAAAGTATGTTATCAATAATAAAGAAATCTTGTCCCAAATAAAAAAAAAAATTCATCAATTCACATTAAATTTAGGTTGTGGAAATATGAGTTTTCTGTAATTTTATCTGAGTTCACTTTGAGCTTGTGATCGATATCTTCTTTGTAGAGGAAAATTCTGAGTTCGGACACAGCGTTTAATAAAGGACATGAATAATATACACATATATATGAGTGAGTCCAAGTAAGTTTTCTGTTTTCTCCCTAAGATTATGTGAATACAGGCCACTACCAACGAAAAGTGATAAATTTTTCATTACAAGTTTACTTACTCTTCATTCAATGGTACCAAATTCGTTTTGGTTCTTTATTTTTAACAAAGAAGCCTCTATGATAAATGTTTGCAAGATAATAATAGGATAGTTCTAAATGATCAATACTTAAAGAAGTACAGCTTCTAATTTTTTGCTTCTGGTACAAAAGGTTAATGCTATCAAGTATTATCATTTAAGTCGAAGCCATATGTATAAATTTTTAGGAACTTCTGCTAATAAACTAAAACTGTCTAAATTGGTTGGTTCTTTAGCCGGGTGTTGTAGTACATATTTATTATTCAATATTTTTATAATTTCTCATATACGTTTTCAACTTAATTACATTTTTTTGCATATAAATTTATTTTAAAATCAATTGTGCATCGATTTATGTATTTCATAAGCAATAAATAGTTTCCATGGCATCTCAGTAAGAATTTGATGTTTTTCCCTTTATTTTATACCCTTATATTTGGAATATAATATAAAATTAAAAGAATACAGCAGGAAATAAAATTTCAAAATATGTTATTGAATAATAATTCATATTGTTTTTAAAAAGTGAGTAGTTTAGGAATAGGACCGATATATATAGAGGGAGATACATGTGACCAATAAGGTGAATACGTTTACATAATTTATTTTTCTATTACTATACCTAAAAATTTGTGAAAAAACAAACTTTATACATTATGTCTGGCTGTTCATAGTCAGTATTGTGACGGAATAAATAATTTGCCTTAATACTGAGATATTCGTTCAGACCCCAGACACCATTTTTCCTAAGAACATTATTAGTAAATGTTCTAGTTATTGCAAACTGTAAGAGACGGGTGGAATAATGATTAAATTTTCATTTTTGGAGCAATAATTACTAAAGAACCAAATGAATTGTGTTGCTGGTAATATTTTTACTAGCAATAAAAATAATTAACAAATGAAATAAATTTAGTAAAATATTATCCCAAATAAAAATAAATATAATTGCTACAAAAACTGAAAATTAGATGCATGTGTTTGGCCATTAAAATGCCAAACAATGTTAATAAATATATATCATAAAGTTGGATAATTTTTATAGTTTCAGAATACCTTCCTTTTATATGACAATTTACGACTCTATAGTTCATTAGGACTATAGTTCTGGGTTCAAATACAGTCTGCACTTTTGTTTTCTGTCTGTTAGACTGTAAAAGAAGTTTCCTTCCTTGAGTTACGTGAAAATAAGCCCTCTATATTTATGAAATGTCCTACCGAAAGGAATTTATACAATGGATAATAAAAGCCTTATAATGGTCTATAGAAGTTAAATTTTCTAGGACTATAAATTTAGACTTTGGTGTAATATTAGGGTAACGTTTCTCGGAGTGAAAAGACACTAGTGTCATTTGAAGCTTTTGTGAAAGAATTAGAATCCGAGAGGAGATTTTTCCATTTTCGTACGTATACGTGTTAAGGTGTGAACTTAAGAGTATTCCGGTTCTTTTCTTTTACGGCAGATGCTTTAAAGGTGTTAACGCAAAGATCTTTAAACTAACATAGCAAAAGCTTTTAGGATCAATATTAACCCATACATAGCGATATTTATTATTGATAATTAGGCAAGTAAAAATTTTTCAACTCACATAATTAGCAAAACTTAATCTTCAATTTTAAATTAATCAGATAAAACTAATTTTTTATAAAATTTGCAATAAGTTTATTAGGTTTCCTCAATGACATCAGTTCAGTTTATATTAAAAAAATTAATTTAAAACAATTTGGCGTTTGAGAAGTAATATATAAAGGGACATAGCGTTCAATATTTCTAAGATAAAATGAAAGATATATTATTATATATTTGTACATAATATTAGTATATAAATATAATTTATGCAACAGTAAATAAATAACCCTTAACTTTAAACGAATTGAGCAGAAATGTATACTCTATAAATACTAATTTTAGTAAAAAAAAATTACTAGAAATAAACAAATGCAGATTTTAAATTCATAAATTAATGTCATTTAAATATATAACGTTAGATATTTGAGTTAAGAGAGTTTTATAGAATATTATAAAAACAAAAACATTTAAAGAAATTGATGCTTTTTAAAATCAAATTTAATAGATATGTAAGATAAAATCATTAAGTAATCAAGAACACTAAAATATTAGTTTTTATTTTTGAAGTAATTTTCCAAACAACATCTGTATGAATCCAATTTCTAAAGCAAAAGACTTGTATCCATTACATTATCTCTGATGTGATATGTTTTGACAAGCAGTTTTTAATGATTACCTTATTTTACCACAGATAAAGAATTAATATTTAATTGAAGTATATGAATTGTATTGAAGAATATAAGAATAACAACGCGCAAGTAAAATTGAAAAAAATGCAGACTATATTTGGGAAAATTTCATTCTTAAAATAATAAATCAAAAAGTATAATTTTAAAATATTGCTTCCAAAATAAATCTTAGTTGGTGAGAAATAACTTGGAGGGTAAGTATTCCTATAGGGAGTTGCTAATCATATTAATTAATTAGAATGTCAGAAATTAAATTATGAATATGATGACTTTCTTAATCCATGATAATGTAAGAGACTAGATCTTATATCAAAATTAATGGCTGAGGAATTCCTTAAACAAATGAGATTTTTATCCAATTGCATTGATATAAAGATTGTTTGGATTATATTGTTGCAAAGTAAAGCAATCTTAGTTAACATTAATTAAAAGGTATCTTATGGTGATTGGGTAAAGTGACAGTGTTGTTTTCGGTCCTTAATAAAATGTCAGCTTATTCCAAATTTTCTCTGATAGATCCACTTACGGGTACTGCACGACTTATGTCTTATTGCATTGACGTATGCGTTGAAAATAATGCATCACCAATATTTGCTTACTTATTCTTAAGATGATCTATAAGTCTTGAGCAAATCTATTTTATGATCTTGAGCATTACATATATATATATAAAGTGATTTTATTTTCATTGATTTTAAAAACTCAATTCATGGCATAAATAAAACAAAACATTGATTTTTAAAAATGTTCTATTTTTTTAAATATGATGCTCAAAAATCATCTTTCAAGGGTAACAAGATTTAGTTATATGAAAATTTTATCTAGACTATAAGAAGAATGATCTTTATTTATGTAATGATGAATCATCCAATTTAGATTTCTTTATGGTTATTTTTAAATAATTAATGTATAACACAAACGAGAGTAGGGCACTCAACGAAAATTTGTATATGGACCATACACGAGATGCACTCACTAAATTTTGAAAAAATAATTAATTCCAAATGTCCACCAGTGGACACCCTTTCAAGAAAATCATGAGAATTAAAATAAGTGACAAAAATGGAATAAGAAATAATATTTTTATTAGCTTCTGAACACCTTGTCATATAACCACAAGGTAAGGGCTCAGTTTTCTGAAATTAGAAAAGAAATTGAACAAGAGGGCAGTCATTAATTGTGTCTAGGAAGATGTGCTTCACGTGTGCACCCTCATGCAATTGCTATATTCCAAATCGATACAATGAATAATAGAATGAGTAATGAATTATGTGTTCAACAGCATATCGTAACTGGTCAGTAGTAAGGCTTCGCACATGAAGCGTTATGTAGTTTATTCAGTCATTCAATGTCGGAACCGGTCATCAGATATTTTATATAGCTCTATATTCGGAAATCGTAATTAGTTGTATCCCACGAACATAGTAGCCATGGATTAAGAAAAGACTAACTATTAACACGTTCCTCTATGAAGTATTGAAGCAATAGCTTTCATAGATGCATAGATACATGAAAGCGCACCATCTTTCAAGAAAATGATCAATGATCGTCAATCCTTCTTTGTTGGCACTACAAACGTTTGCAGCATAGCATGGTATCCACAGTCCATAACGGAACAGGTGACATGCCCACGTTTATCTATTTTTACAAAGAAGAATGTCTTGAGGATGTCACGGCAAATCGATAACAGACCAGAATTTTTTCAGTCCAAATGTGGTAATTCTGTATGTTGTGTGTCCCATTGAGGTAGAACTGAGCCCCATTTTTCCAAAGAATATTTCAAGTCCATGATGACAGATCAACAATCATTCTTTTGAGAAAACTGACTGAGAATGAGAGACATTGTGAATTATTTCTATCAAACAGCTCCAGGATAAAAAGTGCTTGTCCATTAAGAAACTACAAGCATGCTATTGTCCGCTATCTGTGATTGTGCGTCAACACATGTCTTGATTGCATCAACAAGTACCGGCGTGACACGTTTATGGTCTCTTTTAGAGTGAAAGATAGAACTCTCCTAATTTACCCCTCTCTTAAATTTTCTTAATTATAGTCCAGATAATTTTATATACATTGATCCACGCTGTAGATATTTTCTAGTACAAAATTTACGAACAACCGCAGAAGTGTTCCCCTTATTTTTGCAAAACTGCTTCACGAATAACACACATTCAACTAAAGAAAGCCACATGAATATAGCCGGAAATATCGACTTAAATATGACAACGTCTGCAAACGTTTTATATCCTATTTGCATAATGCTTCCTCTTCTTCACAAGTATGCAAATGCCGACATTTTTCTCTTACAATTCACAGCTTTCCCCTGTTTTGCATTTTATTAATCCTAATTCTTGATATGTATTGTTTTTATTTATTTATTTATTTTTTTTTTTTTTGCTTTCCACTTTGGTCTTTTATTGTGTTAAATTTCCTGTTTTTTATCGAAAAAACGCCCTCTGGTGGACCTTTTGAAACAAATATTTTTCAAACTATTCCTTGAGCGCATCTCGTGTATAACCTAGATATAAACCGTTCAACCGTTTGTACTGTATGGTACCTTTAAGGGTGAAATTTAAATATAACCATCAAATATATTATAACAATATAATTTTTAGAGTTATCATGTCACCTGGAAAGTATAAATCAGATTTTATGGTTTGTATAGAAAAATTAGTTATATAAATAAGATGACAAAAACTTTATGAAGTTCTTAAATTTATGATAATAATTATTTTTATTGAGTCGCAATGTCCACCATGTTCCCATTACAAATTAATACCTCTGGGGGTTGTTGGAGTCAGACTATGGGTCTTCACTGGTTTCAATCTCTAAATTGGATGATTGAGATGGAGCTGCTATCTATGAGCCAAAATCGTACTTCCACTTTCGTATAAGGGTGCTCTATTCAAAAACGGACGACGCTCTCTCTCTGACTTCACTCGCTAGTCTCTTGACTGGCGGACTTGGCATTGCCATGTGTCATCAGTACCAATCCCAACCTAATAACTATTTTCTTCATATTTTAAACTTAAAATAATATTACTTTATATTTATTGCTTAAGTAGACAGGTTGTGAACTGAAGAGTAAGTGCTTTGCTTTTAGTTAAAGAGTTAGAGAGTTAAATTCCTATCTCAGGTGTATATATTTTTAATCGAGAAGGATACATTGTAAATCTCAAACAAATTAGACATCTAGTGCACAAGGACCCCGTAGAATGGCAAAAACACACTAACCAGTCTGTATTAGCAGAAAATAATACAATATCAAATATATTTGTTTCTTTGGTTTAATTATGAATATTAATTCGATTACCAGGCTATCTGGTATTCATTGCTGTTTTACTAGTCAATTAGCAATCAATTTTATTACCAACTAGTTAGTTCTTACATATATTACATTATACATATACCGTTTATATATTTTTGATTATTTTTATGTATGCCAAATTTTTTGATTACAAATATTTGTTTTAAAATATTATAAATAAATAACTTTATTGTACATTAGGATGATCAAAAATAAAAAATATATATACATTTTGTATTATATTCTAAAAGTGTTTTCAGAATGATGTAATCATAAGAATAGTTAATTTTGGAAATTATTTACTGAATACTTATATTTCATTTAATTTTCACGAGTATAAGTGATTTTAGTTTGTAAGAGTTTTATAAGCAAATTATAAAAAAAAAATTAGCTTAACGAAACTCACTTTTACTTGAATTAAATAATTATAAATTAAATTAAACGCAAATATGCAGATTTTTAATCTTCAAAATTATTTACAATACGCAAACAGTTTTGTTCTGATATTAGAATATATTGCAATAATATATAAAACTGTGTTTAAAATTAAATTAAAATATGAGGAAATGTTAATAAGCATTTGCAAATTCAAAGGTATTTAATTCGATAAAATGATTACGTACTTGATTTCATAATATTACTAAAGTAAATGCGAAAAAAAAAAATTTTTCAGAAAATTAATTCATGAGACAGAATCAAATTTATAAACTTTAATTCTATCAGGATATAAGTGTACTTTACTTTAAAAACAAAAAATATATTATTAAATTTAAGACTGTTAAAATATTTTATTGGGATAATAAAAATACAGATTTTTATAATTATATAACTTTTAATTAACCAATTACTAATTTTCACACATTTTGGTTAAATATAAATTAAATGGAATATATTGTCTCTAAGATTTATTTTAAATTACATTTACGTTTATAGACTCTTATAATATAAATTTGCTAAATCAACATCTTAGATAAATCAATAGTTTGTTCCAACTTATAATCATTTGTATTGCTCAAACTGTTATTTGTGTATATTAACTGAAAATCAATCTTTACGTTTCATTATTTAAGAAACAATTACAAATTAAAAAAAATATTTATAATATTTATTTAAATACCAATGCATTTAATCATTAATTTCAAGCATATATTACCTTCCAAACATTCAAAATTAATTTTAAAAAAAAAATCCCGTGGAAGATAAAACATTTTTTATAACAACATTATAAAATGCGATTTTCATCTACATTGATAAATAATTAATAAAGTTGATATTTTTATTAATTTACTATCTAACTTCTTAACATCCGATCTGCAAAATATTTGCTAAAGATTGAACCTAAAATAGATGATGTTAAAAGTAAAAATTTACAACTATTAAATTGTTCTTTTTAATTTAATTTACTTTTCCATTTCCACGCACAAGAAATTTATTATGGGAGTGTATTTTCCAAATTTTTATCAAATAAGCATTAAGAAATAAAAATTTTTAAAGATTCACATTTTAAATTACTGATTTAACCAAAGCATTTAAATTGATTATTCCTATATATTAATTGGCAATATTTAAGAAAATGTTCCTTAATAAGTATTAAAAACAAAATAATGGAATGTTTAAAATTGTTTTGTCTGCATATAAAGAAATGTAATCAAAGCAATATATTTTCAGTTATTATTAGAAATAAATGACTACATTAATACTGAGCCAGTTTTGTAAATCTGTGAGTATACAAAGCGGGAAGAATTCTATTTTATACTGACACTAAAATTTAACAATTTGTTTATTAATAACAATTTTTCTCTTATATTCTTGCACTTGTGCAAATTTATCTGGAATTCAAATTAATAAATATTTATCAGCCGTTGATGTGAAAATGATTCTCTATGGAAAATATTTATCAATACCAGTACAAATAAATTTACAAAATTAATTTATATAAAAATATAATTAGATTATATTAAAAAATATCCCATCAAATAAATAATAAAAATTTTATAGGAAAAATGGGAAAAATATAGTAAATTGCAAATGAATCAATTAAGAATATATTTGGATTTTAAGTACTGTTTTCAGCTGTCCAATTTTTAGTTTTTTAAATGATGCATAATTTTTTTTTATTTTTTGCAATTCTCAGCAACTGGAAGCTATTTGTATTCGCATTATAAAATTAAAAATTTAAAAAGAAAAACAAATTTTGCCAAAAATAGGTACTTACGTATTAGCCTCACCGCAGCTAATTTCACGTTAAAACTTAAGTACAATTAAAGCTTAATCTATGTTAGAAAATTTATTTTACTAATCATGAAAAGTTTCTAACTGTAAGGAAAAATTCTAACTGTAAGGATTTTTTTTTTTTTTTTTTTTGAAATTCAGTTGGCGCTGTAGTGACACTAATTACGTACCTAAAAAGGATTTAAAATGTACATAAGTACACATTACGAAGGGCACAACATGTAAAGATATAGAATTTAAAATCTTTGACATTCACACATGCATAAATGCACACCAACACACGTGCATACGCATCATTGCACTTAGAAATATAGAAATATAGTGATTTACACTAATTTGTCAATTATACGAAAAAGAAGAGGAACCTGTCAGCGTGATTGCCATTACTGTTTAGTGAAAGATAAGACGATCAGTATTATTCTATTGCTACTTCCATATTCGATAACAAAATAACTAAACATTTTGAGTGATACTAAATAAATGTTAAATTAAAGTAAATTATACAATTCCTAAATAAATATAATTCTGGGGTGATAATTACAATGAAATTCTTTAAGATCGCATTAAAATTTCAGCTTAAATAATGCATGTGTAAAAATAGTTTTGAATGAAGTTTTTCTGTTATTTTCCTAACATGATGGCAAGTTTCTGTTCAACCTCCCTTTTCATTGTTTTTACAAAAATATTAATATAATAGTTCTTATTATTAAGAGAACTAAGGATATTCGTTATGAAATTGAGAATAAAAGTAGTTTTAATACGAAGTCATATTATGATTCTATTGAAATAAAAATATGCATAATTTTTACACATAAAAGATGTATAAATTATAAATTGTCAGAAAATAAAATTTTAGTTAAAGTTATAGTAAAACAAATTTATAAATAAAGTTATAGTAAAACAAATTTATTAAAATTTATTGAATAAAAATAACTCGTAAAATATAAAATATTTCTTTCTCTATTAATTACAAAGGCTTTGAAAACATTAAATATTAATAAAAAGTATTCCTTCTTTTCAATACTGTGGTTAATGTAGAAATGCTTCAATATTTGAAAATTAATTATTTTTGTTTTTTAACACATTATCAAACAAACACATATTTAAATTTATCGATTTTTTTAAAAAGATTATTTTTTCAAATTTTTACTTTAAAAATGTGTTTATTTGAATTTATATTTGGGAAATATTTTTTTTATGTGAAATTAGTTCTTTGTAAAGCCAATAATTACTTAATTGTTAATTTTAATCATTACTTATATTTTTAATTGTTAAGAAAGTTTTACATCGTCAAAATTATTTAATAGGAAATAATTAATATAAGGATTTATTATTTTTAAATTTTTTTTATTTTTTTCTATTTTATTATTTTTTATTTTTTTCTTAGGCATAAGGTTGATAAGAGAGAGTTTTATTTTTTATACCTTTTAATTTTATATCTTTAAAACAAAATTAATTTTTTTTGCTTTTTAACAAAGATATTCAAAAAATTAAAAGAATGCTATTTAAATACATATTATTCTATATTTAAATTTTTATATCCAGTACAATATACATTTATTTTAAAGCATTAACCTCACGTATTTTTTCAGAAATGTTTTTTATTGCATTTAATTAGCATTAATTTGCACATAAAAGCAGCAAAATCAAAATTTGCTTACTTGTATTAAGTTCTTTCACTTACATATTTTTCTTGTTTTGTTAAGAATTATTAAATCTTCTTATAATTGTTATTAGTCATTCTTAAGAATGGAATATTTCATTTTATTTAAACATACATATATATTGTTCGAATTTTGCTGCAAATTCACATTTTTAGAGTCATTTTTTCTTCATTCTCAAGGATCAATTTCAAGGATTATCAAGGATAAACACTTATAATGAATTGTATAATGACTTTTATCTGCTTGGATTAGTTGACCTGAAGATGCCCCAAACTAAAAAATTGGGAGCACTTTTGCCAAAGTCTTTTTTATGGACAAGGGGCAAACACTCGGAATAATCCTTGGATAAACTGGCTTTAAAAGATATACTCTAAAATAAGAGAATTGCAACTGTTCATTTTTGGTTTTTATGTAAAAAAAGGATTTATTTATAACAATATGTACCATACTTATAAAAGTTATCTTTTGTAACTATATAAGATATAAGTGACTATCATAAATCCAGACCTTTATATATATATATATATATATATATATACAACTAATAATTATTAATAATTTAGGGCTGTCTATGGGGTAGATTAATTCATTTAAATTAGGAAAACATTTTAGAAAATTTAAGTGGTATACACTCATGTTGTTCAATTTAAAGTGCACATTATATTTAGATGTTGATATTAAAAAAAGGCATAAAAAACGGTAATCTGTTTATTAAAAATGAAATCTAACTCTTAATTTTATCTTAATAATATCTTATTTAATATTAATTGGTAATAATAATAACATAATAGTTTATATATATTAGTTACTATTAAATAATAATAAGTAATTAATATTAAATAGCTAATATTTTATTGCAATTAAATAAAAACTTCACTAGATGAAAAATGCCACCGTTTTTATTTCATTTTTTTAAAAAAATGATGCTTTGATATTTTACAGATAATGAATAGTATTAGAACATTTTTCTCAATTTCAATTAACTTGGTTTCAATAATAAACTTATTTTTATTATTAATTAAAGGAATTTTGTCCTCTTGAATAAATAATAGTTATCTACCTCTCAATTTTAGTTGTATGAAATTATCGATATAATACCACAAAAGTAATTATTATCAGTAGAGAATTGTGAAAAAGATTAAGAATCAAATGTAGAGTGTTTTCTATCAGCTTTTGTATTGCCAACTAAATGCCACTAAAATCATGTATTCACATTTAAAGTTTCATATAACGTCAATTAATGAAGTTGCCAAACTTTAAACTTTCATACAAAACTCAAGGGCATCCATGATATTAGATAAATTGTATAAAATCAATACAAATAGTAATACGTTATCATTATAAAATTAGTATATACTTTTCACAAAAATAATATCTTTCCCTACTGTGCTAGATTTATCACAAAAATAATATATAAGCTTTAGAAAAATATCATGTGTCATGAAAACTCTCAACATTTTATGTAGATAAATATTATATGTTATGAAAACTGTCAACATTTTATTACTAACTTCTTATTTCATTTTAATTTCAGCCTTTGTATAGTCTCTCAATTTGAAATGAAAATAGCATCTGATTTAGGCTGATCATAAGTATTCTCAATTTCAAAATTATTTCATTTCCTTCCTCAATTACCTTTAACTTCCCCGAGGAAAATCCTATTGATAACAAATTCTCTTATTTCCGCAGCCGTATCTATTAAGCATTTCCGATCAAGTCTGAACAGATTCCAATAACGAGCTTTTAAAGGAAATAATTTATTCTGACGCATCTGTAGGGTATAATTTATATTGATGAGCTGATAAATTTTCAGGTTATGTAAAGCAATTGATTTCTTTTCAAAAT
>JAPDSC010006437.1:0-18799 GCA_026290005.1 Latrodectus geometricus
TTAAGTATTACTTAAAGTTATTAAGTATTACTTAAAGTATTATTAATTAATTTGTTTTTAATTTGCTTATGTATTGACAGCATGCTTTGATTCCAAATTGTTTTCATATGTAATTTAAAAATTTTAATATTTTTTAAATTGATTACGGTTGTTAATTATGTGTTTAATTGCCTAATTATATTTTTGTCATAAATTTTGCTTGAATATAAAATATTGAGTGTCTGGAATTACTTATTATTGTGTTTTTATTTATTATGTGAGTATTATTCTAATTTTTCTGTTTTAACAAGAAATCTAAAATTATTTAAAATAACTTATTTTATTTAACAGTAAAATTTGCTAAAAATGGAGTACATTAATAACATGTTATATTAATGGAAAAAACTATTTTAAAGTAGTCTTTGTTAAAAGAGCCAAAATTCATTATAATAATTTTTGTGAAAATGTATTTTCTCCTATCTGCTTAGTATTTTACAATTATTAAGTATTAAAATGTATTTTCATTATTTAATGTAGTTAATCTTTTTAATATCTAATGATTTTTATTTTTAAAAAGAATGCTATATCCAGATGTATCAGAATTTTAACCAAATATAACTGAAAAATTTCAAAAACTTTATACAAGTAATTCAATGTTATAATTATAACATAAAAATAAATTATTAACAATGAAAAAGATAAGCTATTTATTAAATTCATGTTTTTTAAAACTATGCTTACTTAACTTGTGTGCTGGTTATTGTAAAATAATTGTGAATGCAAATTATATCTATTTTTATTATTTTGAATATCTTACTTTATTTAACGAGTTTTATTCTAATTGTTTGCTATTTTTTGTTATTTTGTAATTCCCCCATTACATGACCACACCCTCTTTTCAGAATAACCCTTCTTTTAGGTTTGTAACATTTCTTTCCCCCTCTCCCAAAAAAACAAGCTCTACTCAGCCGGTTTCGTCGCCAAAAAAATGGCACCGAAAAAGGCCCTACACCAGTATAAGAATCGTCCCTAGTCGGGTATCAAAAGATGTGTGCAAGTAGGTAGCACAATATAAGAATTAAAATATTATTATGGGTAGAAGTCTTAGTAAAATTTAATTTTGATAGAGATACATGCCTTATTGTATTGTATTTTGAACTTGATATGTTCTTATTGTACTTTGAATAATTTTATTTCCACATACAGCATTTCAGAACTTGAAATGTAATCATTACAAATTCTATGAGTAGTAATCTATGAGAGTACTATAAATTTCATTATTCTTCAATACAACTCATACAAGTAATTCCCAAGCTATTTTAAGGAACTTTTTCACAAAAAGTACCTTTCTGTATTATAGAAGAAATAGAATAAATAAATGTCAATGAAATCGAATTGGCAATTAATTTATAATATATATCTTAATCAACAATCACTTACAATTCCTTGACATTCAAAGACTTTGATTATAAATAATAAATGTATCACAAACAATTAAAGCTTACATAAGTAAAATTAACCATCTTGACTAATTAAATTTAAAATGGGTTAGAATCAAAATACAACAAAATATCTTACATGTGTGTATAATAACTTTATGCTCTCATCATCGTATACTATTACACCATGTTTTGTCGCAGTACCTTCAATGCATTCCCAATCTGGATCAATATTATTTTCACCGCAATTATTTCGAATGATAGGAAAAGGATACTCTCGAGGAAATTTTTTCGAGGATTTTTTCTTCCTGAGAGCCATTATCATTTTTTGTTTAAGTTTGTTAGTGATCTCGTCAGACATTTTTTAACTTTCGATTTCAAAACTAATAATTTTTATAACCACTACGATAGGTTATTTTAGACTTACGTTAAATATTCTACAAAAAAAATTAATTGAAAACAATTAAAATCACGGGGAATTTCTAACTGGTATATAAACAGTGAGACCTGATACAAGATGGCTCGCCAAATTGACAGTTATGACAGATTATGATAGAGAGGAAGAGCGCCTTGACATTCATAAACAAACGCATGCGCAGTATAAAATGATCATATGGGTGGAAGTTTCTGTAAAGCTAGGAATAGAGGGAGCTACTAACAAGGAGATCTGAAAACTTCCAGCACGAAACTTCCTGCTTACTGTTCTAGTGTTGTTTATTTTTTTTTTTATACGTTGTTGTGGGTCTGCTGTTGTTTGCCTTGCAGTGACAGTGGTTGTGTTTAAAGCTGAAAAATTAATCTATTAATGTGTAACACACATTAATAAATTAATATTTCAGCTTTAAATAATAAATTCAAATTACACACATGTAGAATTTACATTAGAAATATTTTTTCATGAAAATAAATTCATAAAAAACCTGTGATAAGAAATATGTTTTTATTTTTCTCTCATGAAAATCAATTTTTATTTTACTTTAAGTACTTTCAATGGGCTTGCTTAAATTAATTTTATGAATTTATTTTTTTTTTAATACCAGTACTGGATAAATTTTTTGAAAAATAAAATTAATACAAGTTTTCTGTAGAGTAAACAGAAAAGTGTCATATTTTTTTCTATATGATAGAAGATCAGCCAAAAATTAATTTAAATAATTTGCATATAAAATTTTCAAATATTTAGTAAATTATAATGATTTATAATGCAGATTTAATTAGATTGAAACAACAATAACTTTATATAAAAAGTTGATTGTGATGGAACTTTAAAAATATATTGTAATATGTTATTCACAAATTAAGTAGGTGAAGCAAAACTATTGATTTCATTGAATATATATTAAACACTCTGACATTTTCATTTAATTCATGTCCCATAAATTCATTAAAGTAAGGTTCTAAATCTTTGTATGTTACGCTGAGTTCATCTTTTATCAGCCATTTGATACAGCCTCACAGCCTTATGAGTGATTATATCACGCTACATTAAAGTTTCCTTCTATGTTTATAGTTCCTTTCACAAACTTTAATACTCAATTATAGTTAATTCATTATTGATTCTTTCAATAATTAAGGTAAATATTTTTTAATTTATGGGATGCCAATAATTAATGTTTCAGCTGAATGGTGATACTGACTTTGTTTAGGATTTTTTTATGAATGCTATATAAGATATAATGCTACAAAAGCAGAGCATTAAGAAAGGCAGGGGCAGTTACCCTTGGCCCCCAAATAAACAGAAAGTTTATTTAACATTATTAATCGAAGACAAGCATTGGTATAATCAAATAAAAGGATTGCTATTGTGAAAAAGAACAGAATCCTCAAAGCAATTTTTGTCCCCAATTAGGCTGGGTTGGGTTTTGTGCACAAGATTTAATACTGATATAGCATTAAAAGACAGCTTCATCATATTGTATCAGGCTATCTCATTGTGAAAGATTTCCCTCTCTTGATATTCTGTCATTTGCTGATTCATAATTGCTGATATTTTATCATTTGGCAGTATTCAAATCAAGTAATCCATCATTATCTTTAAATACTCAAAGATTTCAAATTTTTGGAAGAATGAAATTGTTAGATTCATATTTCTTGTACTTTTAAAATGATGTGGTTTTGTAAGTTTCGTTGATGCCAAGTGAGTAATATTCCAATAAAAATGGTACTATATAGTAATTTTAGTCAATTTTTTTTTATTTCATATATACATGAAAAAAATCTCTTGTAACGTTTCCAGATATTAATTGTTCTATTATTTATAATTATGAAGTTGTAGCAGCTATTATTGCAGCTACCTTCTCTGTAAAACCTAGGTAGTTGGTACTTGACGCAATAAGGAAGTTTCCTGATAATTTCTTTCTTTTTTATTATAATGCATTAGTTTTTTTTTTTTTTTTTTTTTTTTTTTTTTTTTTTTTTTTTTTTTTATTTTTTTTTTTTTTTTTTTTTTTTTTTTTTTTTTTTTTTTTTTTTTTTAGTTGCTGCTGTTTTGTTATTTAGCTCGTTGTAAATTTTATTAAATTTGCAAATAAAGTAGTTATAAACTGGCGTCTAACGTAAAAGAAAGATGAACTCAACTCCGAAAATGCAAAATTTCGTCCCGATACTTAATGTGAGCGGTTGCATCGATTTTTTTTTTGAATAATTCTGTATGATGGCTGATTCTGTCAGTGAAAGCCAGAATGGACAAGTATTGTCATCCCGACAATGAAAGTAAAGGAAGCAAGCAAATGATAGGAACATGGTATTGCTGTTTGTGTTTTATTTAATGGTTTTGATTCTCAACCCTTGGAATCAGAAGAACATAGAGTCTCGCTAACTTGATATGAAAAAGTGTTTCTTGTTATCAGTAATTTCAACCCGTCGAAAAGAAGGAATACTGTTTAAATTCCAGCCCTTAGAACTAAACGAAAATAGTATCCTGTTTGCTGTTCGTTTGTCATTGGAATCGAATAATGTGGACTTTATTCTGTTTCCGATTTAAATATCCATGCTGTATTGTGTTTACTATTTAGCAGCCTACAAACTGTGTTTCAAAATTCCTGTTCCTGGAATATAATAAGGTGTGATGGACAAGAAAAACAATTGCTGGTATTTTGGGGATAAATCAAACAATAAAATGCAATTTGAAAAAGATTTATCCATACCAAGAAATGACATTCCTATCGAAGTCAATAGTAGCTCTTGTCATATGAATTTAATTACAAATGAGGTTCCGGCACAAAGAAATTCTACTGTTATACACGCGAGAAGCTAATAATCTTTGTTTGCGAGAAGAAAAAGGCAGTCTCTTGATACAGAAAACAGAAATAATTTAATCGCTCTGGTTAATGAAAATGAAGATATTTTCCAAATAGGGAGAGAACCGACTCCTTATGTAAAACATTATATCAATACAGGTGTTCATCCACCGGTTGTATCTGCTCCTTATAGACTTTCTCCTAAAAACAAAGAGATCTTAAGAAAAAAAAATTGACAAACTTTTAGCCAATGATGTTACAGAAGAATATGAATCACCATATGCATCACCCGTAGTTTTAGTCCCTAAACCTAATAGAACCATTAGATTATGTATAGATTATCACATAAGCTGAATGCGATAACTGTACCTGATAAGTATCCACTACCTCTTATGGATGCTCTTTTGCATGATGCGAGATCCACAGCTTTTACGTCTATCCTTGATCTAAATACTGGATACCATCAAATTGAGGTTAATCCTGGATATAAAGACAAAACTTTGTGTGCCCGTTTGGTACATTTATGTACAAAAGAATGCCAATTTGTTTAAGAAATGCTCCGTCAACCTTTCAACGTCTCATGGATCAGTTCCGCATTGCACTACCATCAGTGAATATCCCAGTCTATTTAGATAGCATTTTTGTTTTGTCTGAAAATTTTGAACAACAAACTCAAGATTTAAAAACAATGTTTGATAGACTTCGGAAATTTAAATTATCAGCAAATAGAGATAGAAATTTTCATGCTCTCGTGTAAAATATTGTGGATCACTCCTAATGGAATAAAGTTGAATCAAGATAAAATAGCAGCAATACAAAATAATCCTTGTCCGAGAAATCTAAAGCAGTTGCAATCATTTTTGCAAACTTGTTCATGGTACAGAAAATTCATCCCGAATTTTTCAAATATCTCTATACCCCTTAGCAATTTGAAAAAGAAGAACATTGCGTGGAAATGGATTGAACTAGAGTATCAAGACTTTCAAATTCTAAAGCAATGTCTAGTAACCGCACCAGTATTAAAACAAGTTGATCCAACAAAGCTTTTTATCATTCGATCGGATGCAAGTGGTCATGCTTTAGGCGCAATTCTTTTACAAGGTGAATGTCCTGCCGAGAAACAACCAATAGAATATGCCAGAAGACATTTAAGCTCTGCTGAAAAAATCTACTTCACAACAGAACGAGAAGCCTTAGCAATCGTATGGGCTTCAAACAAATTTCGAGACTATATTGAAGGCTCAGATATTACAGTAGCATCAGACCACCAACCTTTAAATTGGTTAATGACTTCAGCATCACCACTGGAAGATCAGCCAGATGGGCACTTCAAATTGAATCGTATAATTTGAAGATAAATTATTTTTCAGGAAAATGTAATGTTGTAACTGACATGCTCTCCAGAACCATGGAAAGCAAGGATCACAAAGATAAAAAAAATAAATAAATAAAAAAAAAAACAAAAACAAAAAACTTCTGATTTAAGAACTATAGTTATTGATGTCCCATCCAGAACAGCTCATGAACTCAGAACGGAACAACTGAAAGATCTTGAGTTAATGAAGATCATCGATTGTTTGGAAGATATTAACAAAACTGTTGACTTTGCGAATTGGACGAAGAGAGGGCACCTCTTGAATCAAGGTGTACTGTATCGTTACTCACCGCACTCTGAAAAATGAAGAAGCACAATTAGTTGTCCCTTCTCATATAAGAGAACAAATTCTTAAACTTCACCATGACACCACCACATTTCGGAGCTGATGGTACTTTTTTTTCGAATATTATCTCGATATTAGTGGACTGAAATGCAAAAATATATTTCAGATTATATCAAAACTTGTGCAGAATGCATCAGATACAAAGCAACGAACCAAAAGCCTGCTGGCTTATTGCAAACACCTGTACCTACTGAACGTTTCGAAAGCATGGCCATCGATCTTTTTGAACCATTAATAGAAACGAGTGAGGGCATGAAGTGGATCTTCATTTCAACAATGAAGACTGTACAATAAAATAGGTTGAATTATTTCCATTAACACAAGCTACTGCTAAAGAATATGCATTAGAATTGATAAATAAAGTCTTTTTATGGTATGAAGTACCACACCGTTTAATAAGTGACAATAGGACACAATAAGTCAGTGCAATAATTCAACTGTTATGTTTTGTTTTGAAGATCAATCAAAGTCTCATACCTGTTTACCATCCACAGACCAATCCTGTGGAACACAAAAACAGAGATTTGAAGCCCATTTGGCAATGATAGTAACAACCATACAGTGTGGACTGAACAATAACCAGCTATTAGATTCGCAATGAACACTGCAAAATGCGAAACTACTGGTTGTACGGCAGCTTATCTAAACTTTGCCAGAGAATTACGAACTATAGATGATGTAAGTTCTGATCTGCGTACTGTTATTCTTAATGATAATTTTGTTGCATAATTCACTCCTTATTTAAAACGTTTTGAAAAATACATGCCACAAATTATTGAAAAAAGTCAAAATTGTAGAAAAGCATATGCAGATAAATCACTTAAATCAAATCCTGATTATAAACCCAATGACTAGTATTGGGTAAAGCTCCATCCGTTAAGTAAAGCTAGCCAAAATAAAAGTGCAAAATTTATGCCTAGAAAAGAAGGACCTTACATCGTGTTATTCCAAAAATCACCTACTACTTTTGTAATAGCCAATTGTGACAAACTTGATGAACCCTAATGTTCATCAAGTCAACCTCTATGAGAGTTGCTCAAAATGAAATATCAGCAACTCTAATGTAATAGAGGCTTTAGGTATATACTATGATTCGGCACTAACACCTTATAAGAACGTTTCTCAAAACCATTCTCCCGGGGTTCCTTTAAGGAAAAGAAGTAGACCTCCAAAACAGCCTTTTAATAAAACTGCTGGACAAAGTAAGAAAACTGTCCATGTTACACCACCTTGCCGAGACGGTCTTCGGAGGTGTAAGGGGAGGGTGTAATGGCTTTTATTACAGCTACATTCCCTGTAAAACCTGCGTAGATGGTGCTAGATGAAACAAGGAAGTTCCCCGATAATATTTTTTTTTGTTGTTGCTGCTGTTTTGTTATTTAGCTCGTTGATGTAATTATAATTAAGTTTGCAAATAAAGTAGTTATAAAGTTAATTTTAATGAATTAAAATAATCTATTTTACAAAAATAGAGAAAAGAAGCATATTATATTTGAATCAAGATATCTTTTCTGCATTAATGTTTGTGTTTTATATTATTAGGGTGAATACAGATTTCAGTAGAAAATGTGTACATAACTTTTGGTAAGAATTACAATTTGGAAAAAATAAAAATATTTATTTAGCTTTGTTCAAAAACCTGTTATGGATAATGAAATAAAATATTTGTATAAATTATTTATATATAAATCAAATGACATGTGAGACTCTTTCCTATGCATTTCCTTTAGGAAGCAAATTGGATTTGGCTAGTTTGTCGCTTAATGGTGATTTCTTGCATAAGAAGGATAATGAAGATTGAAACGTAATGAGAAAAACAAACAAATACATTAATATATTGCAAGCACTTTTTTTTTTAAAAAATTTGGAAAAATAAGCAAATATTTTATTAAAAATAAAAATTCGATTGTGAGGAAGGGAGATCCTTTGCTTTAAATATTTTCTCCACTTGTAGCAATAACACATAAATGATCGAATGGAGGTGAAAAGATTTACATATATTTTCTCCTTGAAGTGGAAGGAGTTTCAGAACAGATTACATCATTGCATAAGTACTTTACGGATTTCAAATCAGATTTAATTGTAGCTTAAATTAATTAAAAAATATTATAACCAAAATATTGTTGTTAAAAAAAGTTTTTAAATTGGCCAGAGACCAACATGCTGCTATAGGTTTCATTCTAATATATGCTGCCATTCTCAATTCAACTCCAAACAAACAGAATAAGAAGTCATTTATAGTGGTAATACATAAAAAATATTAACATTTTATCAAAATTTGATTACTTTTCATCAAATATTTTATATACATTCACAAAATTTCTTTTTTAATACTTTGACACAATTTGTTTAAAAAACCTGCATATATCTAAAAATAAGACCTCCGTATATCATAAAAATAAGAAACTCAAAATTTTATAAATATTTTCTGCCTGAAACATGGGTAGTTACTAAATAACAGCATGTTAAAAATGGTGTCCCACTGCATAAACAAAGTCAATTTCTGAAAACACACGCTATTTAATTCTGAAAAGCATTGTAAATTTATTTATATTTATACTTTAAATAATTATTTTGATTTGCATTTTGAAATTCATCAGTTTTCTGATAACTTTATAAGAACTATGTACATTAAATATTAGCAAATATATTTTTCACAACCTTCTTTGTCTTATCCTTTAATTGGAGAATGTGTTTTTATGAGCAAATAATTTCAGCAGAAATGATAGTCCTGTTAAATAAAACCTTTTTTTGGCCAACTCATCCTCTTTTTCATTACCAAGTAAACTATAATAGGATAATATCGACTGTAGAACAATTGTTCTAGACTTTTCGTGTATCTCTCTTTTTAAACATCTACACGGCATTATGAACATGAATCTATGTTCTTGAAAGCAGTTGGCAATGGCAAGAATCGCAGCTTGTGAATCTGAGAAAATGACAGTCTAGATGGAAAGGATGAACATACAGATGTGCTTGATTCATTCTAATCGTCAAAGTATCGAACACGGTCTTGTTCATAATAAACAACATATCAAGTCAAACTATACACCTTAAGCTCTGAACCGTCAGTATATATGTAACCATGTTTCAGGAGGAAACTAATTGTAAATAGTCTCCATCCCCAAACTGCAATAAAATCCAGGAATTTTGAGACATGACTCAAGTTAGATAATATTAAACAAGCCATCAGAAGATTTATGAGAGGCAGCAAAGGTTCAATTCGAGATAGGATATCATGTCCATCCATCTCATTTAATACAGCCTGAAGAAAGCCATCCCGAGTCTTCAGCCTACAAGGTCCTAATTTAAGTACCGTATCACTGAAAAGTAGGCAAATTAACTTTTGATAAAGCTTCAAAGCTGATATATTAATTTCACATAGCATAGAAGTTTCCTTCGTATAAAACAGAGGAGCATCAATAGGTGTAGATTTAACAGCACTAGTATTAAGATGGAGTGGGTTACTTTGTAGACATTCGAGTTTATTAATACCTCCATAAGATATTGTGATAAGAAGGACATTTCAATAAGTCATGACAAATTTTATACAGGTCTTATAGATAAGTAGAGTTGTTGAAGCACAGCCCCATCTAACTCCTGCAAGTTGTTTAAGAAGTAACATGCATTTCTCAACCCATTCCTTGATATCATCAATATATAATTTCTAAGTGAGTTTACAGTTGAAAAGGGCTTTCAGGTACTATCACTGCTACAGAGGGTTTAGGGTTATAAGATCTATGCAGTTGGGGTAATGGTTGATGATATAATAAAAAAGTCTCATAGATTGTTTTTACTATGTTGACAGTCATTGTTTTCTAAACATCAAGAATGGAGTGTAGACTTTGCATTATATAAGGAAAGTTCAAGTTTCTTTTTTTCTCTGCTCTTATTGCTTGGGTTTTGTGGCGCAAGGTCCAAAAAGGACAAGCTGCGCCGCTCTTATTGCTAGATGTCCATATGACAAAATCATCACAATGCATGAGTACACCTGTATTTTCATCTATCAATGAGTGCATTATAGATCATTATAAACATCGAATAGCAAAAAACTTAAAATAGTTCCCTGATGAAGACCAGTTTGTAAAGTCCTAAAATTAGACTGCGTGGTTCCATATAAAATATTTCCAGATATATTTTAGTACCTAGATAATATATCAGCTTAGTTTTCTAAGCAGTATCCTATGTTCCTTTGAAGTTCACAAAAAAAAGCTCAAACAATATTACCTTTATTAAAGATTATCTTAATACCCTGAGAAAAAGTGGTGACAAGCTCCTCAGTGGAGAGGTTTTTCTTAAAGCCAAGCTGAGCATGTGTATGAGTCCTTTGGTTTAAGATTCCAATTCAGTCCATTGATAACGAATCTCGTCATTAATTTTTCCAAGATGCAAGTGAAAAAGATCAACTAATAACTTAATGTCAGAAGCTGGTTTACCTTTTTAAACAGAGATGATCATTATTTTTTCTTTTTATTTTCCTTATAAATGCAAAAATTTTTCACTTACCGTAGTGAAAAATTTTTGCATTTATGAGAATAAAAGTGAGATATTGCTTTCTGATATTTACATTTATTTTTAACTGGTTCAAAGATATATACATAAAAAGAATATTTTATTTTGAGGAATCTCCAATTTCAGTTATGTCGAATATTCTCCCTGTTCAGGAAAATATTTAAGTATAAAGCGTAGCTGATTCATGCAATATTGGATAGCTAAATTATTAAATATTTAATATCATATAAGAAATTTTTTAACATTGCTTAATAAAACAATTTTTTATTATATATTTTTCATAATATCCAATAAATGATAAATTAATTAAAGAGAATCAAAATTTGTCTATTGTTAAGTATAAATATACAAAGAAATATAAAAAAAATTAGTGAAAAAATGCAAACATTGAGTGATAGTTAACTTGAAAATGCAATGATACACATTGATCAAAATAATGGTGAAATATTTTTATTTTGTCACAAAATGTTATACTTGAGCTTTATATAAATTTAAAACATTCAGAAAGTATAAGTTTTAACACTGTAAAACGACTGAATAAGAGCAATAAGTTGCTTTATTACAGCAGTTTTGTATTCGAAATAATATGCAATGAAATTGTAAAAATTTAAAGTCAATATTAAGAAATGTCACTTTATTAGACATTTTTAAGTCAATTAGTAAATTTTTTTTTCTTATAAAATGTTAGTTTTAGCATGCATTATAACATTTTACATTGAAAAAAAGGTAGCATTTTTTTCTCAAATTATTCATCAGAAATTTAAAAATGAAGGAGTCAACCATGCATTAGTTTTCTCCTATAACAATTATATATATGTAACATGATTTTAATCACACAGATTTATGCAATTTTCACAGTAATATTTTTTTACACACATCACAGTTATAGACAATTTAAACTTTATGCGAACAATGGGGACATTTTATCCTGCTTAACACTATCACAACATCAATTCAAATGAAAATACAAATAAATATAAATGCTAAGTGAAATCTCATAAGAATGGGAATAGCTATTCCCGGATGTTCTAAAATGTTCAGAACTTTCCCCAAAGTTGTTCTGAGTGATATACACAAACACGTATGTGATTACTAATATCGAAAACTTAAATTTCAGGAAACCGTAAGTTCTTCAAGTAAACTAATTCAACAAAATTTTAAAAAACTCAAAAAATTTATAAAATATTTAATAAATTTGAGAGAATAACAATATAATAGACCATTCAGATTTTATGCAAAAAATATATAACAAACATAGTTTAGCAAAATTGTCTCACCCAAGCAATTCACTCAGAAAATAAATATATAATATTGTAATACCTACAAATGTAAAGAACTTATTAGACACACATATATACATATAATATATTTACAGAGCTAATTGGTAATTAATGGCACAGTGGTATAGTTAAAACCTTACTTTTGTGTGTGTCGGTATATATAAATAACAAATTTCTTTAAATTTCATTTTCATAAAATTTTTCTCACTGTATTATATTCTCACCAAATATGCAAATATGAAATTTTTTTGTTGCAAAATCTTATTTTTTTAAATAAATTAATTAATTGTACCAAAAGTTTATGGTATTCCATAAAATTTTAAATTACAAAAATACCTCTTTCTCAAAAGAGAAACATACAAAACAAATATAATACATAAATGTGCAGATGATTATGTATTTTTAGTCAGTATCTATGAAATATCTTAAAACTACAAGAAATTAAGCAAAAAATTTAGCTAAAAATGTTTTTTACAGCATTCATTGCATGTTGGAAATCATTAAAAAAAAAACATGAGATAATTTCGATGTCATACATAGTAATGAAAGTTTATTCTTATCTTGCCATTTAAACAATATTTTTTGAGATGCATTAACATTTTGATAAGTCGTATAACTTTTATTGATAATTGATGGAATATTATCCATATTATATTAATATATGCAGTATTCACATTATTATAAAAAATACACATAAATTATACAAATAAGAGGATTAAAAGTAAATATAAGGAATAAAATTAGATTAAAAGAACAAATAAGAGAAACTCTTAATTTATACATAAAAAGATGAATTTATAAGATTTTTATAATTGGGCATTAGCATTTTGATCTTTAATAATATATGTTTTATAAAAATGGTATAAATATTATGCTTTAAATAGGAAAAAAAATCTAGTATTAAATAAAAACTATGAACAGAGAATGCAAGAAATAGATAATAATTAAATAAAAATCAAAGCTATTATTCTTAGGGAAACAGGGTAAGTAAAAAAGAATAATCATTTTGAAATAATAAGCTATTTTACACTTCATAGCCTTTCAATGTCTTTTATGGAACAGAATAATTTTAAAGATTAATTTTAATAGTGATCTTGACTTAATGAGAGAAACTAGGAAAATATTTTAAGAATACAAGTAGTTTACATCTAAAATATGGATAGTAAAAAGGTCACAGAAGCAAAAATTTATTATATTCTTTTAATACTCTCTTTCCATAATCAATTTTTTTTAACACAAAGGACTTTTAAAAATATAGTTTTATTGGACAAACTAAACTTATTTAATCATAAATAAAAAATAAATTTCTAAAATAAAAAATTTTATGTATGCAAATTTTAGACAGAATTTTAAATAAGTAAATTTTTTTTTTTCTATTAGAGTAGGTTTAATCTTCAAAAGTAAAGTATGTAAGTTAGTCTCAGTTGCTTAATTTTTGTTACAAACACTTACGGCACAAACTTATTTTAAAAATATTAAAGCAATTGATAATTTCTGTGTTAACTTATATTTAGAAATATAGCTAAAACTAAGTTTATACAGAATATAGAAAATAACTTTGATTATTTTAAAAATAAAAACATTTTTTAACCAATATATAATAAAATCATATAAAAAATTAAATTTATAAAAATTTCTAAGCTGCATTCATATCAAAAAATATAAACTGTAATGAATTTATAATCTAGGTAAATTAATCAAGATAGTAAATTCTGATAACTATAATGGATGGTAGATATTTCATGATAAAAATTTAAATTACTGTCTAAACAGATTTCTTCAGATTATTTTAACAAAAACTAATAAATAATTTACAAACTTGGATATCATTCCTCTAAAAGTGAGAATTTTATCAAGGCAAATTATTTGGCAAAATTAATATTTTGTTTAAATTTTATATTTTATTTAACTAAGATTAAATATAAATGTGCATTTGTAAATAACTAATCGACATTTCATACGCCAATTGTGGTAAAACACCAGATTTTCAATAACAGAAATAACCCAGAATTTTCATAAGTAACTAAAACATTGAAAAATTAAATTTTACAATCATATATTTTCATTTTAAAAATATATAAGTAGAAAATAAATCTTAATGAGTTAGAAAATTAAATTATACTTAACATTAAAGCCAAGCCAAATTTTTTTTTTAAAAATCACAAAAGCAATTTTTTTTAATAAACATAAGCATCATGTGAGAATGTAACTTATTTCATTAAAATAAATGAGTATTTTTCAAGAAATTACATGATTACTTAGGAAAAATATTATCAGTAAATAAGGAAACAGTGAAATTTTATTAACAGTCATAGTAAGCTCAAAATAGCAACAAACATACGAGTATTGAACAAGCTCTTTAACTAAACTAATGCAAACTAATGAATATTTATATATAGTTAGGTAATAATAATTTTATTTCTTTTTTTGTAAGTAATCTACTGATACTTTAAACAATATACTGATCCTTTCAAGTGGTATTGTAACTTTTGAATTAATATTTCGTTTCACTAGCGCATAAAAAATCTTATTTGAAAGAGTGGGGGGGGGGGAAAGAATCCAGCTCAATTTTTTTTATGTGAGAAATGAGATCCATAAATAAATTTTAAAGAGCTTTTACAAGGTATAACAGACTTAAGTAATTATTTCAAAAAAATTAAAGAACTCAAACTACATTCCTCTTTCAGAGAAAAAAAATTTACTATTTTAGTATTACTAAAATTAATATAATTGCTGAATTTACTTAGTGTTTACATTAATTTTATAGCAAGTAATTATTTATTGAATATATTACATTCAAGGACAAATACTATGAATGAACATTGTTATTACAGATATTTATTTTCAATGATTTACAGCATTTTGTAACAAAATGCAAATGTATCAGTTATATCCTATAAAATAAGTATAAATGCAGCATTTCTACAAAATAACTTCAGAAAATAATAATTAATGTTACTATTTATAAATAAAGTCAGTTCTTAGCAGCTCGAATAACTTAGATTTTGACTTAAATCAAAATTTAAAAACTTTATCGCAATTTTTTCTCTATTAATTAAACTCTTTCCGTTAAAGGGAATTTCTAAATCAGAAGCAACTCTTGCAAAATGGTTAGAATATTGCTATAATTTGTAAACTTTCTTTAGAAATCTGTAAAATTACCTCAATTTCTTTAAAGAGCCAATTTTTGATATGTATTACAAATTATAAAATAGAATATGCAGTGGCATAAGAAAGAGTATTACAAAGTTAAATAAAATGTTTTCCTTATACTTTGCTGACAAGCTTGCACCAAGCAGAGTTCTGGCATTCAATTCAAATGTTCAAAATTCAATTATCACATCAGGTAAGTGATGTTTTAGTGTTTGGAATCCACTTCAAGTTATAGGCTCTGATCAAATTAGTGGTACTGAGTAAAGTGATCAACAAACAAAACCTTATCTTTTGTTTATGTATTTTTAGTCCAATATTTAGAAATTCTTTTTCTTTGAAAGCTTTAAGAGGTTAGAAAAATGAAAGATTTAACAAACATTTGGGAAAAAAATCCAACAGAATAATTTATTTTACTCGTGTAAAAAGTTTGACATTAATATTTAAAAGCTAACACCAAAATAGTCCATGATTCATTCAATATTGGTGAAATAATAAACACAAGATAAAAAATTAAAGATGTGCCTTTGACAATGATTCAAATATCTTAATTTTTAGGAGAAAGACTAGTGTTTACATGTGCTTAACAAAATTAAAAATATTCTGTGATTTTCAAACTATTCTTCTGTGGTAAATAGAAATGTATGAAAATAATGTCAATAATGCCAGGATTCAAAATGTAGGAACAATAATTGCATACAGCAAGATTGATTGCCAAGACTTATATGGATGGCTTGATAGATTTGATTAGATTCTAATTTAGTTTTAAATTTAACTGACCATTTAAATTTGGATAGTGAAGAACCAGATTTTGAAGGCCTTCAATGATGCAATTATTTTGTCAGCAAATTTTTTTAAAATTCAATTTAATATCTTGTTGTCACATTATTTACAGCGTAGTATTTGCTTTGTGCATCTATATTTTTCAGAGAATAAATATGAGAACATTTGTGTATATATTTTTAACATTTATGCATCATTTAAGTTAGATTTTCAGTTCTTTACCAAAAATATACTACATGAAAATTATAAACAAGTATGAATGCAGAAGTTTACATTTTTTATGTTGATAAATATGGTACAAAGAGTAACGAAATGAGTGATGCACAGATATTAGAAGAAATCATTCTACTTAAAAAATAATCAGTTCCAAAGACAATGAGAACAAGGTGTTGCCACCTCCTACTTCAAGTGATGAAACCTTATTTTCACAAAAGACATGCACATAATTCTTTTTCTTAAATCACAAAACTACATACTTCTTGTACATATGAAATAAAATGATTTTTAATAGAAATAAACCAGCTTTTCTTTTGTGAAATAATTTAATATATTTTGTTTTGAAATTTATTTATTCTAAAACATGTTTCCTAGTATATTGTGATCATAGAAAGTATTAAAAATGAATTCTTGCTAAATATGTAAATTTAACTATAGAATTACTCTGAAAATATTTTTGAATGAAGTTTAATCGACTGCAATGAAAGGGACATTTTTGTTAGTCGAGCTGAATTTAAGTTATTGAGATTTGACTATGTAGTCCAGCTCAAATATAACATGTTTGATTTAAGTTATGCATATAGATTCAGCATTGAAAATATTTTATAAGTAATTTAACACTGTTTGATAATCAAAAAAATATGGATTGTAGAGAAAATTGTTTAAGAACCATATAATACATAAAATGTAGTAATTTAAATATTATTCATCTTATAGAAGAATAATGTCAGGGAACTAATAAGAATTTAATTATTTAGAGAATTACAAACCTTAATTACTTTAAATATACATTCCTTTTATCAATAGGAATATTGTATTTTATATTTGACTACATATGAAAAATACATTAATAATGCTGGCCATTATCTAGCAACTTTAAAAATCATATATTTTCACTAACAAGACCTTTCAATTGTAACATATATATTAATGAATAAAGTTGACCATACCTTTTTAGAATAAATTTCAAATTCACTTTCTTTTAATAGAAGAAATAGACAAACACTATTATACTTAGATTTTCAAACATTAATAAAAGAAAATTCAATATAAACCTATTAGATAAAATAATTCACACCTCAATATTTTGAGGTGAACTTACAATCAAATGTTTACTGATCTTTTCAGTAAGTGATTTTTTCATAAAAAATTAGCATTTCATCAATTTCTTTGGCTTAAAATTTTACAAATGGAAAAAAAAAAAAAAAAAAAAAAAAAAAAGAGTGAATACAGTACTAGGCAAAGGAAAGCATCAATGCTCTCAAAACAATCTTTTTGGAAAATCAATACTAGAAAATTAAATGTTAAAAAATCTAAATTCATATATCAAAAATTGTTATTTCTTCTATTTTTCTTGAATATAATAATTTCTGCACTTATTTACTTTCTTTTCTAGGTAAATATTTTTCAAATGCAATTTTGAAATAAAAGGATCAGCAGAAAAATTTAGCCATTAAAAACTTATCTTCATAAAAGCTTCTAAGCAAAAAACGTAAATTTATGAAAAAAATAGAAAACAAAAAATTTTATTTTATTTGAAAGTTTCAATATAGTGTGAAGGAAATAATTATGCCTAAAATACAAAAGTTAAATTGAGAAACTAAAAAGTGTAAGCAAACTGAAGAGAAGAGTAATCGTAAAATAAATAACAAACACATCACAATACTTTGATTTTTTTTGAAAATTAAATAACTGTAAAAATTTTTTACATATTTACAAATTTTTACAAATATATAACAAAAAATTATATAAATTTAAATATCCACAACATGCTATGAGTATTAAATCTGACAAGTGATTTTTAATTTACTTTTCATAATAAAAATTAAAACAAAAGAACAAATTTATTGTATTATAATAAGAGAAATATTTTGTTTTAATTATGAATAGAACTCCTGAGAAAAATTTCTGTTACTTATGCTTTAATAATAATAAAAAAAATGATCAAAAAGGACAAAAGCATATTTTTTATCAACAGAAATATAATTATTTTAACAAACATTTATGCAATAAACAAATGTGACAT
This sequence comes from Latrodectus geometricus, assembly GCA_026290005.1. Classification (NCBI taxonomy): domain Eukaryota; kingdom Metazoa; phylum Arthropoda; class Arachnida; order Araneae; family Theridiidae; genus Latrodectus; species Latrodectus geometricus. The sequence continues at coordinate 18,346 of JAPDSC010006437.1, forward strand.
GAAAATTTGGCAAGCCATTTTTATGTGCAACGCAGCATAAAATTAACAATGTCACACCCATGGGGTATTACTTACATAGAATAAAATGTTCTATGTAACAGTTCAGAAATACTATAGTCGAAATATAAAAAACACATTGCTAACATGTCCTACGGTGCAAAGCCTAAATTCTATTTTTATGCTGAAATTTAGAAAACATTTTTTAATATTAAATGCAAAAGAATGCAATGGAAATAACAATGCCAGAATGCAATTAGCATATAAATTATTATAAAAAAGTAACTCATGCATAATAACAGGTTATGATTTTATTTCTAGAACAAAACAAACAAAATAATGAGAAAGGTAAAATAAAATGGCACATTGATATCCTTGTACTGAAACTTAATTTTCAATCGGAATGGCGAACATTAAAAACCTATGTAATGAATAGACACCTATGTCAACTTTAAAA
>JAPDSC010006450.1:0-11599 GCA_026290005.1 Latrodectus geometricus
AAAAAAAAAAAACAAATTTTGAACATGTTATGTCATATTACATAGCGTTATCATATGTAACAATAACACATTATTAAAAAGTAGGAAATTTATGTACACCTATATGTTGATAAAATATTCATCAATTTGGTATTTTATACTATATATAAAACGATTGTCACAATATATACTACACATAGAGTAAGATGTCTTAAGAGTGTAAAATATATATATATCAGGTTGCCAAGAATGAAAGTTACTGAAAACCCGACAAATTTAGTTGATGAGTTGTAAATATAAGGAAATATTTCATTCACCAAATTATATATTCATATTGTGTATACAATTTTTGCCATTTAAGCCACAGAATGCTCAGATACATCTCATCGGCAGGTGGTAAAAATCTGACGAGAGTGAATTCCTGGAAGGTCAGTTTTACAGCCTCTCTCTCTCTCTCTCATCAGAATTAAGTGGCTTTCATATTAAAAAAAAAAAAAAAGTTGTTGAAAATAGATAAAGAACTAATTAATTGGGAATAGATCGGATGACTATGAAAAATGAAGTTTTAACGCCAATAACTGTAGATCTGCCCCAATTATTTGTGCAGTGTCTGGTTTTACCATAACGATGTGCAGTGTAAGAAGAGTTATCATGCAATAAAATAGAGCCTATTAAATTTAAGTTTCGTAAAATTTCGTCAGTTGATAGCAGTATATTTCTGCTGTGATCGATGAGCTAAGTTCCATCGGATGATAATGGACAACATTTGTCCTACGCCATCAATCATCATGAGCTTAAATCACTTATGAGTTTAAAATTTGTCGAACTAATGCCATACAACTAAAATGTAGTTATACAAAAACAAATCCATTATAAGCGTTTTGCATAATGTGGTGCAGTTCGATATAAAAACTCATGCTTCGTAATATTGAGAATTTTCAACCATATTATATTGTCATTTGAATAAAAATCATTTTCAATATTAATTTATTTTTTCAAGCGAACATGAACACACACACACACACTTATTACATACATAAAGTATTCAATTACTAATTTTAAAATGATTACTAAGGTGTTCCACTCTTGCGAAATGTGAATATGGCTCATTTTCTACATTCACCAGGAATGCGATTCACGGTTCAAATGCCTTAACGGCCTTCGATTGTTAAGGTTATCAAAACATTAATAATTAAAATGTATCACAGCACGATGAAAACATTTATTAAGATGAAAATCAACATATTTAAATGAGAAAAACATCAATCAATATTTATTTTTTTCAAACTATTTAAATGTGTATGAGATCCAAGTAAAAAATCTTTAATCCATCATGGATTAAGTGTTCAAAAGAAATAGAATAAAATGTAAGGACTTATAGATAATACTGATCACTTTAATTCAGCAATGCATTCTAAACGAATAGATTCTTAAGAACAACATTATAAATAAATAATAAGCCACATTGCTCAAAAGATTTTTTTTTGTATAAAAGGTGTGGATCAACTTATTTAGGATGAAAAGTTTAAATCAAGAAATGTCATTTCTCATAAGTTATTTCCAGTCAAAATATATGTCACAATATACATATTAAAATATAGGAGGTTATATATTGAAAAGATTTTAATGTATGCGAAAATAAGTTTTAATATTTTTTTTTTATCATAATTAATTTTGCGTCCGTGTAAAAACATGTGCAATGGCGTTCACTTCTTTACATTTTCACAGAATTCAAAATATTTACTAAAGTTGTATTTTTTAACCCTTTGATTACGGAATTATTTGAAGACTGTATTGTATCGAAGTAAGCAGATGAGATTAGTCTCACTCGTCAAATGTACCCAAAGGGATAAGTAACAATAAGTTATTGAGTATATATTCCATAAATATAAGTTTTTATTGATTTGAAGAAAAATTATACTATTTTCTTGACATGCGACATGTCATAGGCTAATGTTTCCGTCAGTATTTTCCCCAAAATAATATAAATAATGAAAGTATATATACACACAAAAAAAAGGGAAAGAGAGAAAATTGGAATATTTCTGAAGAAGACATAAATGAATAAATAACATATTTTACAAAAAATAAAAAACTTTAAATATCTAGTATATTTAATATGTTTAACAAATGAAAAATTATACTAAAGAAAATAATGAATTTGCATGCCTGACAACTAACATTTATATGAAAAAAAGTTTGTAAGCAATCCCTGAGCGAATGAAAATTTTCTTCGAATTTTATTTACGTAGATTTGAAATCTCAAAAAGACTTTTTCGAAATGGTTAAAAGAGAATTTCTTTAATGCAATCATAAAATACGTAAGTATATATTTTTCGTTTAAATAAAATAAAAAGGCGGTAAGAGTCAGCGTTCAAAATGATTGCATCTGGAATTTAAATTCAGTTGACTGGCGTTGAACGTTTTTATATCGATTATAACTGTTTTCAAAATAATTTATCAAACGAAAAATAGAAACTGTTAGAAGTAACTATTACAAAACATTTAAATTTATTTGAAAAAACATTTTCATCGAATAATGTGGTCGATTATAAAAGCTGTACCATTCCTCTTTTTCTGCAGACCACCAAAATTCGCCTTTCAAATCAGTTGGCCGATGTCAGATTTAAGTTTGATATGCTTGAATAAAAATAAAAAAAATCCCAAAATCTTAAACTTCTACCTTTCATGAAAGAATTTAATGGAAAATAAACATAATGGAAATAAATGGTGTAATTTTGTATAAGTAATGCACTGTTTGCTCAACTTCAACAAGCGAAATGAAAACAGAAGATTTTAAACTTATCAATTGTGCCGTGAATTGAATAATGAATGAAAATTACTTTTAAACAAGTTAATTAGCTTGTTAACTCGTCTTATTTATTTATCTCACCCCCTTGGACACAAACGAGCAAGCAACCTCTGAGAATGGGTTCCAGATGGTCACGGACCGGGAAATCTTACTTTTTTTTTTCTTAGGGTAGGGCACTTCCATATGTATCAGCATTAAAACTTGGTAAATGAAGAAGACAATGGAAACGTGGTTTTCGTGCAGGGACTTTACTTCCTCTGCCAGAGCCAGGGTATGTAGTTATGGGATTAAAGTGCAGTGCGCGCGTGGGATAGATGTCATTGTCGAACTTGATCAACAGTGCAAAAAACGTTTAGAATTCATCAGGACTTTGAAGACTGCTATGGACCTAGAGAAATAATTACTCGAGTGTGTCATTCTGAAACCAGAATGAAATCCGCTCAAAGGAGAACATTTGTACAAATTCGCTGAAATGAATGGAATGTTTTGGTTGAGGACCCCGTACGTAATGTCTTATTTAATAAATGACAAGGATATTGAAAAGAATCCATAGATACTTAGCTATGCAGAGAAAGGTTTCCATGTCAAAGTTTAAGCTTTGAAAAACTCAAAACACTCATGAAAAACAGATAATAATGCAGTTAACATGATAATCAACAACCAACACAACTGAAATAAGAGTTACAAATATTAATTAGTAAATGTAGTTAACACTTCCTATACTGAAAAGAAAGGCTAGTTCAGGTGATGTGAAAGTCTAGAAAAAGCGAAGAAAGGAAATTTGACTTGTAATAAAAATATTTGTTTTTTAACACACGTAATATTACCAACTAAAATAACAGAATTGTAAGAAATTAGTTCCTATTTATTCAAATAATTTTCTTCTGTTTGCCAAATTTTTGTCAGAGACTGAATTGAGAACAGCTGCTCTAAACAAAATAAAACTTGTATTAAGAATTTGATCTTTAACTAACTTAAAACAATGCTTCAAATAAAAATTTGGAGTAACTATTTTATAATTAATTTAAATTAACATTGACTTGAACTCATTGAATATTGTTTGTCCCGTGATGCAAATTGTTTCAGAAATCTCGGTACTAAGACTCGGTGTGGTTCTTTTTCTATGTGTAATCAGGGGGGGGGATATGCATAATATAAGATCGCTCATCTTTCTATATTTCCACAATAAAAAATAGCAATGTGTCTTCTCCAATCTTAATTTTCTAACGAAAATCAAGAACACGTTTACCATCGAAAGCCACGGACCGTTATTGTGTAGCGATAAAACTGCAGATAAAAATTTCTTCGTAATATTACTCAAGTTACTTCATTTTATTAAGTGTTTTAAATTTTTATAAAATGTTTTTTTGCGCTAAAAACAATTTTGGAATACATCAGTTTGTATTTATTTCATCAATATATTAAAAAATTAATAAATGTTTACAAACCTCATTTATTCATTTTTCTCCAACAAATAATATGTTCAGTTTTTCGAAATAATTTAAAAAATTGATTCTTCCACTAATACACACACACACACACATATATATATATATATATATATATATATAGAGAGAGAGAGAGAGAGAGGGGGATATATATAATATCTTTTCCGATAAGAAAATAATTTACTTCCATGTTCATAAATACATATTTAAAATCAACTTCAAAAATAAATAAATAAATATAAAATATTTTTAATATATTTAATTTATATATTTAGATTATTTGGCGTGTCTTTTAAGATTTGGATAAAATATGACTAAAATGTTTTTCAATGAAAAATGAAACATCCAAAAAGCTTGAAAGAATGTATTTAAAGATAGCATCAAATAAATTTTATTCGAGCGAAAACGTTCTAATAATTTTATTCCAAACTAGTATTATACTAAATGAAGCAAAGAAATAAACCATGAGGAGAAATCTAAAGAACACTTTCTTTCCTTTTCTTAATCATTAAAAATAATGTTATGATCACAAAGAAATGGTGTTAATCTTCTTATCAAATTAAATCAAATCGGATTACAACAGTGAAAGTACTAGAGTTGAACGTAAAAAGCTCTTGATTTAATCTCATTGAGCACAGATTTCAGTTTCTATATTTATTGCTACAAGTGGAAGAGAATAATTGTTAAAAAGATGAAAATGTATACATTTCTCACGATGTTCTTTTTATTTCGCTAAAAATTCACTTCATGGGAATTTTTATTAGATTAGATTTTCTATATTGAACACAGTGTTTTCCTTATGTGAAAAATAAAAGGTAGTTTAGAATTTTAGGCAGAATGAAAGGATGAGTTGAGTCTCTGGTACAGGGGGGGGGGAGCATGGAACGAATTTCAATTAATTTAACAGAAGACACTTGTATGATTTTACAATCACTTTAACTCAGGTTTGCTTTCATTTGTAGCTCTAAATAACACAATACAATGACTCAAGAAGTATATACAAACTAAAATGGATTTTGAACCATATAAACTTCTAAGACCAACAACTGATGTGGCAGACTAACAATATAATGATGGTCTGCCACACCAATGTGGCAGACTAACAATAAGCAGGGTGCGAGACATTCAAAGTTGTCATTCAGGTAAATCTCACATTACGAATTCTTGATTAAACTAATTTTTCGGCAATCACATAATGCATTTTTCTCAATATTAAGTCTATTGATTCAAAAGATATGTAAAAGAGATCTGAAAGATTAGTATGTATTATTTTTAATATATATATATATACATTTAATTCAGCTTATCTTCATTTAAAATTAAGTCAGTGTAGCTTGTGTGCTCTATTCCTTGATTTTCATCAATTCTGAAAATCTTGAATTTATGATAAAAAATATATACAGGATAAAAAAAAATGGATTTATTTAAAAAAATATATTCTTCAGAAAAAGATATACCAATATTAGATACTGCTTCTCTATCTTTAACAAAATTCTGATATTTTATGTTTAACAAAAGTAAAATTACTGGAAAACTGAGCAACTTATTTAAATAAAAATTTGATGTATTAGTTGTCTATAAAGATGATGGAAATGTAAGATACTGATATGATATTTCTTAAAAAAAATTGTAGTCTTATTAGGCAGAAAATTGCACTTTTTTCTATTCTAAATTATATCTTAAAAATATATAATATCCAATAGCATATACACCAATTTCTCATAAGAATATTTACTTCTGAGGAAACATTTGATTTTGAGCTCGATGAAGAATACTGGCTACTATTGTGGTTTATATAGAATAATACATAAATTCATGTATTACACATATGATATTCAAACATAAACTAGCATCATAATTTTTTCCCCCTTTTTTTAGTACAAAAGTTTTTATTATCATGATGATTCTTAATTTATATAGCTACTTGTTATCTTATTTATATAGCGACATGCTAATAATTGAATATATTATAAACTTATATTCCAATTTTTTGTGAATCATTTCTAGCTAAAGAAATTTTAAAATGGTTTTACATAATTCCTGAATTGAACATTAAAATAAGAATAATATATGTTTAGCCTCCAATTATAGTTTTATTTTAATCTTTTTTTCCTTGTTGTTATTCTTTTCCCGGTTTTCCTGTTTTTTTTGATGTTAATTTTTACTAATTTTTTTATCATTACTTACTCATTTTCTTTGTAATTTAAATAATTAATTTTGTTTTTAAAGGAAATTTTTTTTAACTTTTCAGAAATTTTTTCAGGTTTTGCTTTTTTTTATTTCATTTAAAATTAATAACGAATATACATTGTTTATTAATTTATTAAGTATTTAATTTTACTTAAATTAAAACTAATTATATATATATGTATGTATGTTATACGTATAATTTTATAAATGGCATCTTAAAAATTCAATTTAAAAATCAGACAGACCGTAAATAACTATAACATTAATACTGCAAATAAAAAAATGAGCTCTTCGTCAAAAAGACCTTTTAAATTGCAAGGAAGGAATGACCTCACTGAGGATTAAAACTTTAACAAATGAAGAGTTAAAATGTTTCTGTGGAGGAAATCCCACATACATTAATCTAACTAGTTAGTTACGAAATTTCTTTCCATATTTAGAGCATACTGTTTTAATTACTTTAATTTGAGAGAGATTATATTCTCCGCGAATCTTAATTTTGCATATATCATCATTTCCCTACCAAAAATGGTAATTTAATTCATGCGTGAAAAAGTAGCTAAAAGATGCCATCGAATTAGCACAAACGAATTACCATAACTAGGTAAATTTCAAAAAATATAAGTGTTGATCAGTTTATCATAAAAGGATTAAGTACAGAAGAGTGTCGATGACGGGTATGAAAATTAGAGCAGATGATCATTATAGTTCGTGAGAAAAGTAAGTAATGTAAAAGTGGGAGGAGGGCTTATAAGATATTTAGTTAAAGAGGAGCAACAGATTACATAAGAAATATTATATTACGTTAGGGAAAAAGAAATCCATTATTTTTACGTGAACTTTTTGTAACTGCTTTCAGATTCGCTTTGTAAAAAGGTTCAAAACAGTTTTCATGTAGATTTTTAGATCTTGTGCGAAGCTACGACTGCTGACATGATGTCAAGTTTGATAATTTTTGATATTTTATAGACATTCTCGACGATGTTGTATCCATGGGAGGTGCATCTTTAGCATCCAAATACCCAAACGGAATCGACGAAACAAAAATGGTGCGTAACTGGTTGTTACAGTCATATATAGGACGATAAACACCTTTCCACAATTTTAGCCACCTGGTTAGCATTTTCGCCATTATAAAAGAGAAACTAAAATGTATCGAATTTTCTATTTGTTGTCTTCCATTTTTAAAACCTTGTACTTATAACTGAATTAATCAAACAAAAAACCGCAAGAGAATATTTTAGTGTCAAATGTCACCTTTCCAATGAGCATAAATTTGAAATTGTTTGATAGATACCCCACGAGATAGCGATCACTACAGACGTCTACCGAAAAAATAATGGATAACTTTTTCCCCAACCTAATATTAAAAATTGTTTTGTAATATACATTATAAAGGAAATTTTTATACTAGACGGAAATTTTCCTTGATTCGAACATTATTTTAAGCTTACTTTCATTATTATAATTAGTAATTTTTTTATTAAAATTGAGAGTTTTACATCGTTTTTTTATTAGCAAGTATATTAAAGAAATCAATATTGAATAAAAATAGAGTATCAATCTATAATAATAAAAGCAAGTGTAATGTGTCTGTCCGTCTGACCGAGCTCTCCAGCCAAATCTATCGCACGCAGGGACCTGGAATTTTTTACACGGAAGCACAAGGGGGCTGGCCACCAGACCTCGAAGCCCGATTTTCGATTTTTGAATTAGAAAAATTTTAAAAAAATTATTTATAAAACTTCTTCTCGATATCGCTGCTCGCCGATAGCTGATTCCGGGGTTATAGATAGATAATAAAAGCAAGTGTAATGTGTCTGTCTGTCCATTTGAAATTTGTTCGTTACCAATGTCAAATTATGGTAAAACTATACTTTAAGGTGGCCCCTTGGCAAACATGGCGATTTTTGTTTGGCTATCGTTTTTATTGGCGATTTTTGTTGGCACAGACAATGAATTCCCCTGTTGCTATCGGAATATGATTGGGGTTTGCCCGGCTTGGCGATCAATCGCGATTACAACTTTGCGAGAATCAAAGAGGCACCATAAAGTATATTCCTAATTTGAATGTTGTTAGCTTGGTTGTTTAAAAATGCCGCCATTTCCCCTATTTTTACATGATTGTTATTAACTGGAAAAAAAGAAATAAAAGTTTCATTCATTTAATGTCGCTGAATTCGGATAACTATTCCCTTTTTGACTAAAAATTTAGTCAAAGGCAACCTCTATGATTATAATGATTTCTTTTACTGAAATTCGGAAAGTTTTCATCATTCGCACTTACAATATGAAATAACTTTAATTTGAATCGAAGTTGATCTATAACGTAGTAAGTTTCATTGAATATAAATTAATGTTTTGATTGCTATCAATATTAAATCCGACATCAATTTTGAAACATGGAATATTATTGTATTAGTCTGCAATAATATAAACATGTAAGAAGTACAACAGCGGTAAGTTATGATAGGAACCATTTTCCTATTAACTGAGAAACTAGCGCCCTCTATTCCAAAATTTACAGAAATTTCTAGACGTTTCCAGAAGTAAAAATTGTTACAGTTATTTAAAACTGTAAAGGCTGGTTTGAACATCCACGTGAGAAGGTGCTACGTGGATATGATACGCGAGTGAAGTGAGACAATTTGCAGAATTTCACATTCTAATTTTGATTTGATAAGCTGCGTTACTGCATAGTTTACTTAAAGCAAAAAATTCATCACATATTTTCATTTGAGTATTTAATTCCCGTGGAAGAAGAAATGGATCCTAAAAAGCCTGAAGAAAAACCTGGTGAGAAAAAACCCGGACAGCCTGATGATAAAGGAGGAAAACCAGGAGAAAAGAAACCTGGGGAAGAAAAAACTCCACCTACAAAGTAGAGGATCAGCTTTTATGGAAGAATAAAAAAAAAAAAAAATGAAGCCAAAATTATGAGTGAGTGATAAAATGTTATTATTTATGTTTTAGAGAATAACTTATAATAATCAAGATGAAATCTTAATTTTGCATTTTAAAATTTGGACTTTACTTACCCTTATAATTTTTTCCGCCTTTAATAATTTCGGTTAATTCCCAGTGAACGGTACGCTCCTTATACGGTACGCATATATACAACGGTAATCATATATACAATTATAATTAATTGTATATAATAATGTATAAAATTATATTATTTGTATAAAATAATATAATTTTATATTATATAATGATATTAATTGTATATTCTATAATTATATTAATTGTATAAAAATAGCGTACCGTACACTGGGATACAGCCAATAATTTCTTTTTATCCCTTTTAAGTTATAAGTATGATGCTTTTTGTTTTCCGTGATTGGAATTTTATATTGTTAAACTGGCTGATTGTGTATGTGTGTATTATAAAATTAATTCCATATTCTTTTGTTGGTTAAATTGCACTTTAGTTCCCCTACTTCACCAACTCGCGAATTTGATGCGCTTTTTCACTCATGCTCATTAATTATCCTTTTGTTTTAGTCTTTTCATTGGTCGCTAATTAAGTTTCACTTTGAAATAGCCGTAGAATTTTCGCCATGGCATCGGCGATTTTGAAAACGCGCCAAGTAGGGGACCTAAAGCGCATTTTCACCTATTAAGGACTTTTTCTACAACGGATCTAGATATTCATTTGCATTATGTCGAAAAATTGTCATCAGTGTTTTGAATCTTAGGTTAAAATGTTCTTTAGGTCCTTGGCATGAATAATTTTAGTTGGTTATAAATTTTGTCATTCTTGGTAATCCTACTTTGATACACTAGATACGATAAACGTAACGATTTCTAGAATTCTTATTTTGCCATTTCGTTCTGCCTGGACGCTTTTTTTTCCCGTTTGTCACCAAAGGTATGGGACCTTTGGTGACAAATTGAATCCTGTCTCCTAGGATTGTACCATTAATTTAATTCATTTAATATTAATTGAAAATTTTATTTTGTAAAAATATTTTTTTTATTTAAAATGTTTGGAAAAAACAGAAAGTTAATGATGGAAAAAGCAGAAATTTTGTGATTTTTTGTTACGCATAGTAATGCCATTTGGCGACTTTATAACTTGCACCGGTGAAATGAAGAAGTACCCATTTTCATACTATATTATTGACTCAATACATTCTTCAGGAAATTCTAATTATTATTCATTTTAGCACAAACGAATATCAGTTTATTTATCATTCAAGTTTTCTCAAATTCTTGAAAGCAAATAAAAACTTTGAAGAATTTATTAGATACACTTAAACTTTTTAATAAGAAATCGTTAGGAAATCAAACTTACATCTAATTTTAATTTATATAAAATATTTCTAATTAAAATCATTAAACTAAATAAATATAGAAAATGAACAAAAATACTTGATTCCTTAAGCAAAGTTATTAAGAAAATCTACAAGGAATCAAACTTTTTTTTATTTGAATTAGAATAAAAATGAAAAACGAAAATCTGAAATCTTTCTATCACCGAAACCACAATAAGTGAAGTATTATACTCAACATTCGAATTACAAATGCCGAAGACTTCAAATTTGTCGATTCGATTTGATTTATCAAAATAAATACCATGTAAGCCATCGCAACGGACACGGTTTAACATAGCAACTAAAGGGAAAATAAAAAAAAAAAAAAAAAAAAAAGAGAGATTGGTAAAAATTTACTGTACGGTCGCTCTTGGCGATTTTTTAAAAAATCGCCAAAAATCTTGCGAATCTCGCCAATCTGCACAAGTGAAGTCTGAAAATAAGTAAAATATTCCATTTTTCATTGGTTGATTCCCAGTTTGTCAGAATCTCCCATTTTTTATTGGTTGGAATCCTTCATCTGCGATTAATCAGAATTGGTTGGATTGTCAGAAAATGTTATTTATCGCCAACTTTGGAAAATCGCGCCAAGAGCGACCGTACAGTAAATCTGAGCCAAGAGATTTTATTGTTTTTCTTAATTTTTGCAATGGGAACTACTTTGATATACTCCCCCCAAATCAGAGATTTCTCGCCAAGCAAAATACCTGTTTTTGGCGCCAGACCTCGAAGCCCGATTTTCGATTTTTGAATTAGAAAAATTTTAAAAAAATTATTTATAAAACTTCTTCTCGAGATCGCTACTCACCGATAGCTGATTCAGGGGTTGTACCAGCTCCTTTTGAGAAACAAAT
>JAPDSC010006451.1:0-17517 GCA_026290005.1 Latrodectus geometricus
TAAAGACAACACTCAATTTATGAAAAATTCTGAAACAATTTATTAAAGTATTCAACCAACAACCATAAAGGCGAACTTCATTATCCTCAAACTGCGTGCTTAGAGCAAGGACTTAAGCCTTCTTTTGAGATCCATCAGCATAATGTTCTCATATATATACTTGCTAAAAGTTCGAACATTTTCTTAAAAAAGAACTAAGATTAAGAATTGCCAGGAAGTTTATCACGTAAACTATCACAAAACACAGATGACATTTCCCGAACGGAATCTCATGCAAATACTTTGTTTTTAAATTGATCACTTATCAGATGTTTAAAAATCTAATATATATATAACGAGATAAGCATTAATTTTATTATAATGTGGTTCTTATGTTAATTGCTTAAAGTTTTTAATTCAGTATGATAGAAATCAGAATTGATTTTACTAATTTTTGTGTGCTTAGTTTAAACATAAAATAAATTACTCACCAACGCTGTCTGATATATTAACTGGAGACGCAGAACTCGTCCTAAAATTAAAAAATAAGTTTATTTAATAAAGAGCGCAAATTTGCCTATAATAAATTCATACGTAAAAATACTAAAAAATATTATTATTGACTCTCTATTTCTTCTTGAATATACATTTTCTTTTAAATATTTAAACCCTTTCAACAAATTAGGCAAAATGTGGTAAATGTCACAATTTATTAATCTTTTGATTCAGTTTTTTCAGAATATATTCAGCCATAGCAGCGTATGTGTTTTCGTTTTTTTCAATACATCACTGGTTGGAAATAGATTAGGATGTGAATGAAATGAATGCTGATTTCGGTATTCCATAACTTCAAAAACAATTTTCAAGTGCTTATACTTCTTTTGATTTATCTTCAGCTAATCTATTCGCAAGACCATATTTTGTGGCACAAAACAATACGATGCACATGTTTTCAATTGGAAGTGATGACCCTTGAAAGTGGGCAGGCTTAGCCCATTAGTATACTTTAAATCTTATATAAAAAGAGAATAAGATTCAATATATAAATTATAATACTTTCATAGAATTAAATTTTATTTCGATATGTTTCTAAAATTTTTCATCATACAGTCAAATTAATTAAATGTACTTAAAAAGATAAAATAATTTACAAAGATTTAATAGCATATTCTACTTATGTAGAATATGCTATTAAATTAATTTGGAACGCGAGCCTGGAGGACATTTCCCCCCGACATATTTTACGTGCCCCAGTCGCCATTAGTGAATACGACAAATCTTCGACTTCCTCTGTACACACATGCCACAGCTACTCGTTTATATGGTAAGCAATCATTCACCACCCATTTATACACAAGGAAAGAACAAAGACAGGAGAAAGTACATCCATGGCCGAATCGAGATTCGAAACCAGGACCTTCCCGTCCGCAGTCAGACACACTGACCACTAGACAGGGTGGGCGGCAAACATTATTATTCAAAAATCAAATGATTAAATTATTGTAACATTCGAATAATTTAAAAATATTGTTAAATGTGTAAGATTGTATTTCGGATTGAAATAAATTAGAATCCTACATTAAAATTAGTCCAAAATAGATTTTTTATCAATTGTTGCAAAATAATATTCCAATAAATATATTAATAGAAATTCTCAAGGATAACTTATTTCTGAAATAAATAAGAATTTAGGAAAAAAATTGGTGAAAATGTTTACTATCTAGAATCGAAAACGAATTAGTACAGAAAGAAAAAGAAAACGCAGATCAACTAAATTTTGTTCCATGTTAGAACTTAAAAAACAACTTCAGCTTAAAAGAAAAAAATCAAATAAATAAGAACTTAACATTAGTGTTCGTTCTTTGTTCTCTAAAAAAGAACAAGAATTTCTCTAAGCCGTTGTGGTCAACCAAAGAAATCTTTTTATCGGAAAACAGCACTTTGTGGAAGTCCAAGACATATTGCTCGCTATCGTCTGCCAAGGAACAAGAATAAAAAATAATAAAAAGCACTCGCCCTCAGAAGCTACCACGCGCAGTATAACAGAATTCCATCAGATTAAAGTGCATTCTGGGTATTAGGCGTTTTTATCACAAAGAAGTTTCCCAAGAAGAAAAGCCACACAAAAGCAAAAAATAAAAAATTTATTTTTCAGGGTAAACAATTCCTTACTCAACTGGACCCCGCGGAAAGTGTGTATAAACAAGTGGTGTATTTGAACGTGTTTCAACTTGGCGTGATTCTCCTACCAAGTAGCCAAATAAATCTTGGAGACAACATTTGAAGCACTTTTTTCTGGAAGAAACTTAAAACGAGTTGAATTAAACTAAGACGAAAAGAGAAAATAGTCACTGCCATTTTAATTAAAATATTTTATTTCTAGGATAACACTTAAAAATGAAACAACTAATTAATTTATTACAAAATTATATTTCATGTTACTTTTATCGTATGTTTTATTTTAAGTATTTTGCTTTTTACTACTGTATTATCAAATGCATAATAAAGTTAATTTTCTAATTAATATTTATTTAAAATTCTATTCATAAAATATAATAACTTAAATCGACATTTTTTCAATTTTATATGGTTTATATAAATTCTGATATGTAATATTTTTTTAAATTATCTATTAATTCAAGAAGCTCAACCACAATTAGCTTTGTAATCCAAAAGATATTATATGCAGACAACATTAAACAATATTTTTATTTTCAAAAATATTTTATAACAATTTCAACAGTATTTTTAATTTCTTATTTTCAAAGATTTCAAGCAAACAATCAAATATTAATATTTAATGTGCTTTACAAGCTACATGAAATAAATTTAACTTAATGATTTTAATAAGTATTTAGTTTTTGATAGCGGTATCGATAAACAAAAAAAATCTCCAAGAATATATAAAACAACCAATCCCACTAAGATGTTCAACAAAATTTTCATTCCACTTGCTTACTGAAGAGCTAATCCCACAGACAAATTGACTTTTTTTTTTATGAGTGGATAAAAGTGTATATTCAGCATTATTGGTTAAAACAGTTATTTGTTTAACTCACAGTCTAATCATACGTAAAATAAATTGACGTACACATGATCGCAACTGTAACGAACGAAACAACCACTTTATGGTTAATAATAACAAACTTTAAATACACATTAAGTTTCGGTTGGAATAATCATAAAAGCAGCTGCCAAGAAAAGCATTCAGCACATCCTTTGTAGATTAAATAATTAAATATGACTCAAGAATTATGTTTAGAAAATGAAAATAAATTATGAAAAACAGTTATCTCATAGTTATTCATTTAAATACAAATAACCTCAACAAAACGTGCTAAAATTAGAAAAAAGTATATGTATGCTATTAGTTGATCTAGCAGCTGGCAAAAATGTAAATTTGTTGCAGCTGTCTTTTAAAGTGTCTTATATAAGTCTTTATTAAAATATTCTACATAAGTTTTTTTTTAATATTAGAAATTATCAAAAATGTAGATGTTTTAACTATTAAAAATGAATAAAATAAAAAAAATATCAGCAAATACTTAAAGCATCGACTAAATAACAGTAGAATTTTTTTTATTATCAAAAACGCAAAAATATTTTAAACTGAAGAAGTAAAGCATTTCGAGACTTTAATCACTGTTTGATTTAAACGAAACAGAAATATTGAAAAAAGAATGTGTACCTTTGTTAAACAAATCTTTCCTTTAAGTCATAGTAAAAGTTGATTAAGGAAAAAAATGTCATATTCAGATAGTAAGTTTTTGAGGAAAGATATTTCAAAGATAAATCTAAAAACTCACATTTAGGGGAGGGGAAAAAAAGTATTTTTATTTAAACTTTATTTCTGTATATGTGATTTGAACTCAATGCGTTTTTCAATCAAAAACAATATTACTCGATACTTAAAGAAAGGGAATTAGATAAATTCCCTATCGTTAAATATCGAGTAATTATCAAGATCATTAAATATTGAGAATTAAAAGGATAGGAAAAGCTTGTTTTCTTATTTTTAAAAATTTTTATAAGCTAAGAATTATTGGAAAAGGACATAGAATTTATGTGTCATAATAATTATTCATTTAGTGATCACTTAAAAATGCTTAAATATATATATATATATATATTGTCCAAAATATTTAAACCTGAAATCTAGTTTTCACATAACACACACGCGTGTGTGTGAATCCTGCCATATAACACAAAAAAATATAAAAGCAAATTAGCACTGAAAGAGACAGTAGTAGATTCGTAATTAATTTTTTACCAAATTTGATATCTTCGAAAAACTAATTCCCTTTATACCAATAAGAATTTAAGAATTTTATAAACAATCGATTTGTTACCAGAAAATCTTTAACAATTTGAGAAAAATTTTGAAATAAATTATCTTAACCAAAATGTTTTCTTCCATATGTATGTAATGGACAACATTTTCCGTTGGATTTTTACTTATAGATATTTTAGATGATTAACCCTGATAAACTGAAGGAGAATCGTGTTCAGATGGTGGCAGATTTGATACCAATCCAGTCGAAGTTGACTGTGACGCTGAACATGTGCAGTTCACAGTGAACATGATCAGTGTCATGGTCAACATAGACACTGAGCATGAGCTTTGTAGGAAAAGTATTCATGTTCACACGTGACATGTAAATGAAAATGAAGATAAGAGGAAATATCAGCCTCGTTCTTGACAAAAGCTAAAAATTACATGGCTATATTTAACAACTTTAATTGTATGTGAAAAAGGAAGCTAGAGAAATATACAAATAATCTAACTTAATTTCAATTTTGTTTAAATTGGCTTTAATGATTTGTTTTTTTACAACGATATGTATTACATTCAGAAAAATAAACCATTGTTGTGTAACAGAGCATTAATACCATGATTTTATCAAAAATTAATTTCTTATGGATTTGGTCATAAATAATAAAATATTAAGGATTCTTAAAAATGGTAGATTTAAGGAATATGTAAAGCAATAATTAGAAATTAAAAAACATAAATTTAATATGGAGTTTTATCCCATAAATTTTGTCCGATTTAATTTTCGTTTCTCCCTATATTTATGTCTATAGTGATAAATATAAAAGTTGTACATAAAATACAATAAAGAATCAATTCCGAAATTGTTTACCAAACTTTCCAAATTATATTTTCATTGTCACAGTTCGAAGGAAATCTTGAAAATTAAATGAATAAATGTAAAAATATGTAAACCTAAAATTTAAAAGAAATCGTCAAGGTGTAAAAAAAATTTATAAGACTCCATATATAAAATTTATAAGGTATTCTAAGTTGTAAAAACTAAACTGTTTCCTACAAATGTAGTGTACAAATTAATTCAAAAAGACAACATTCAATGAAATAAGAATCAGTATGTAACTTTTTTTAATTAAATTAATACTGACATATTATTTCATAAAATTCATTAAAACATATGAAAATAAATTTGAGAATCCTTATTAAATATTAAAAAAGCTTTCAAAGAAGTTGTAAAAATATAACAGATTCATTGTAAAATATTTAATATGATTTCAATTTTTCTAAAACGATACAAACTTTTACTAATATATTTCTCAAACCAGTGAAGAATTTATGTAAGACTTAAAAGGAGAAGAAAGTAAAATTATGTAGTAAGTTTTTTACTCAGAATATGTATTTTTTTTTTGGTTGAACCATACTTTCTTCTACAAAATGGTTTAATATTTTCCATGAATACTTAACTTTAAACCATTATAAATTTTTATTTTTAATTTTCATTCAGAAAAATTGTTACATAGGAAATTTATTTTTGATTTTTCCTACCAGAAAATTGTTACATAGAAAATTTATTTTCCGTTTTTCTTTCAAGAAAAGTGTTACATAAAATTTGTAGGCAGCTAACGAGGAAATGTTCTACAGTAAACTAGTAACTGTGTTCATTTGATACTAACTATCTATAAATGTAAAAAAAATATTAAATATTTTTTAGTTGTTAAATTATTACATAATATACATTTTGCCTGTCACATATTGTAGGTAGAAGAAATATAAAACTGGCTATACATTATTTTTATATCACTATCTGAATGATTTTTAAACTATTCACTAGTTATCCTTTTCAAACGAATTTTTTTCAACAACACAGTGAAGATACATTTTTTTTATCTAATTGTAAATTACATTACGTTTATAACAATAATTATTATTGCAATGATAATAGTCAAAATTTTGCTTTATTTATGTAAGCAGTATTTTTGTACAGCAGGGTGAAGTAAAAAATCTAGTAGTTTGTATTCTGAAAATCGAAATTTACATTTTATATTTAAAACCTTAAATTTTTTTAACAGTTACAATTAAGAAATATTTATTTCCTTAGTAATTCATTTCATAATATTCTACTGCAAGAAGAGATAGAAAAAGAATACTAATAAGCAAAAATAATCGCTTAATAATTAATAATAGTGTTTTAAAATATTAATTTAAAATATTTTAATTTTATATTTATTTAATGTTTGATTAGTAGTAGTTTATGCACATGTTTATAGAAATAATTCAAGTTTATGCAATCCTAAGTCAGTATTCAAAAATTTATATAAGCAGTACCGTTGTGAAGTAAAAGATCTAGTAGTTTGTACTCTGAAGATGCAAATTTAAGTTTTATATTTAAACTTTGAATTTTTTTAACAGTTACAATTAAGAAATATTTTTTTCCTTACTAATTCAGTTCATAATTCTCTACTACCAGAAGAGATAGAAAAAGAATGCTAATAAGCAAAAAGAATCGCTTAATATTTAATAATAGTATTTTAAAATATTAATTTAAATTTATTTTAATTTTATTAATATGTATTTTTTTATTGTTTGAAGAGTAGTAATTTATGTACATGTTTATTGAAATAATTCAAGTTTATGCAATTCTAAGTCAGTATTGTTTTTATTAAGAAGTAAGTACAATGTGTGAGTAATTATTACCATAGAAACTTGGAATTTTAACTTCATGCAGATTCTTATTTATCATAGTCCTTAAATAGGATATTTCCGTTTCGTTTTTTTTAATTCCTGTCTAAATGTTCTCAGTAGAGGAACTTCTAATGAAGATGCCAACAAAAAAAATTGAAAATGCTTTAAATTGCGTAAAATTAAAAGAATATGATAAATATATTTTCATAATTATTTATTTTTGCAAAGTGGCATTACCCAGGCATATAAGATAGGGTAAAGCTATGGGTATTCAGATGTTTTAGCA
Organism: Latrodectus geometricus; assembly: GCA_026290005.1. Classification (NCBI taxonomy): domain Eukaryota; kingdom Metazoa; phylum Arthropoda; class Arachnida; order Araneae; family Theridiidae; genus Latrodectus; species Latrodectus geometricus. The sequence continues at coordinate 7,218 of JAPDSC010006451.1, forward strand.
ATTAAGTCCGCAATGGCTGTTATAGACATACATCAGAGTTTGTTGCTTTAAATATTATGAAATTGAAAGACATACATATTATTCCGAAAAGTTTCCCAGATATTATTTAGAACATATGCCATTTATGTCAATAGCAAGTGTTTCAGCAAAAACGTATGCTCACCATAATACTGTATAGAGAATTAGAATTAATATTAAGAAACATTATACTTTTTCTACGTGCAGAATAGTATCGCAACGTCTCTATCTTCTATAACATTACAGGAAACTCCATTAATGTTATTCCTCCTAAACATTATTGTAAACATGTATTGTCTTCTCTTCGAAATACAAAATATATCCAGGCTTTAGGCATGATACATGACCATTAAATTCCATAAGGTTGATTTTAAAAAAAAAATCATATATATACTTTTTTGCAAATTAGAGACACCCTTTAATCATATTTAGACAAAAAAATTTTCAAATGTTTTTTTTATTTATTTATTTACCGATTTTATATTACGATGACAATCATCAGATCCTGATCAACACAACAATATTAACGAAGCAGTAAACTGTATTCCTGATAAGAATCTAATCCATTGTTGTGAATTTACATGCATAAAAGCTCTTCAATTCTTGAGGTAAACTCAGATCATAAACAAATAACTAATAGTTAAGCGCAATTTTCTGTAAGACATTCATTATTTATCTGGCTCTTTTTTATATAAAAGAGAACAATACTTAAATGTTATGAAGTCCAATTATTGCATATTCAAACATGTAGCTAAATTAGATTTATAAGTTAAATATCAAGTATAGCTCATTACTAAGAAATTTATCGATTAAAATGAAATTCAATATTTTTATATTGATTAATATTTAAATTTTATAGTTAAGGTAATATTTAATTGAATAAGAAACATTGAATTTTATTTATATTTTCATATAAATTATCATGAAAAATCAAATAAAATGCATATAAAATAAACCTTAAAAACATAAAATCCCTGTCTGAAATGGGGCGGGGTCAAAAGATTTTTGAATGACAGAATGCAGACCATTCAACTATCACTTCATCATCAAATATATAGAATGCTCCAATGAAATAAAATCCTTATCACTTACCACCTTCCTAAGGAAGCACTTTTAATGAATGGCATCAAGGTTTAAATTTTTAACAACCATCACAACCACATATTTTAACTGATTTTCCATCAAATCGAAATGAAAGTTTTATTTCGAAGCCTACTTTAACAATTGAAATTAAATAATATATAATGCTAGTAAATAAAACTTATGCATCTATAAAATAAAGAATGCATCAAAATAATTAAAAAATTTACATTTTAATGCTTCAGAAACTCTTGATGTACATTCTTGAAACTCTAAACTGAGTAAACATAAATACAAGATTGTCATAAAAAATTTCAAAAACTAAATATGTTTACGTAATTTATTCATTTTAATCTTTGAAAATGTTTTAAGCAAGTAATTAAAAAGATGGATTATAGCATTATAATTGTCATCTGTTCATTAAGTGATGTGAAAATATGACCCATTTCTTTTTTCAATTAATTTAGTTCTGGACTCGTCAACTAACCAAGATAACTTTTTAAATAACACCAGTTTTGTATGTTTTGAAAGAAAATAACCTTTTAAAGATACGAATAAATGGATAACCAACGAATAAATGGAATTTTTTATCACAAATTATTCATCAATATTAATAAAAACAAAATACTTTTTATATTTTTATCGATAAACTGAGAATTTTCTTCAAATTAAATTACTTTTTTAAAGAAAGTGTGAAATTAAATTAAATTATTAATTTCATTTAATTTCATTTTGATTACTTCCTCTCTCTAACATCCATAATCTATAGGTATATGCTGCCCAATAGAATACTTATAAGTAAAAACTGCAGAAATATCAAAATAAATATAGAAATATATTATAGTTATAAAAAATTAAAAATTGAGAAATTGAATTCTTCTAAAAAAATTTTAATATTATTGCAATATTAGTTGGGGAAAAAGTAATCCATTATTTTTTCGGTAGACGTCTGTAGTGATCGATATCTCCTGAGGTATATATAAAACAATTTCAGATTTATGGTTGTTGGAAAGGTGGCATTTGACACTAAAATATCCTCTTGCGGTTTTTTGTTTGATTAATTCAGTTACGAGTACAAGGTTTTGAAAATGGAAGACAACAAACAGAAAATTCAATACATTTTCGTTTTTCTCTGGTACCGGCGAAAAAGATAGTCGGGTGGCTAAAATTGTGAAAGATGTTTATCGTTCTATATAAGACTGTAACAACCAGTTACGTACAATTTTTGTTTCGCTGATTCCGTTCGGGTATTTTTGATGTTAGAGATGCACCTCGCATGTGGATACAGCATCGTCGAAAATGTCTATAAAATATCAAAAATGATCGAAGTTAACCGCATGTCAGCAGTCGTAACGCGCAAGACCTAAAAGTCTACATGAAAGTTGTTTTAAACCTTTTTACAAAGCGAATCCAAAAGAAATTACATAAAGTTCACGTAAAAAATAATGGATTTCTTTTTCCCCAACCTAAAACTTTAATAAAAAAATTAACAAATTTTATTCCCTCACGAACCAGTGAGTTTTCTTTCTATTAAATCGTTAAAAACAAAAAAGTAAGGAAATCTGCAAATTTTAAATAACCGCACAGTTTTATCAAAAGAAATTACTTTAAAATAAAAAAGGCTGTAATTAAAAAATAATTTGGTTCTTAAATATACTTCAATAAAAAATTACTTTAGAATATTTTAATCAATAGTAATTCAATAAATTAAATATTTCATCTTAAATTAGGAATCCATATATAATTTACATCGAATATAGAAATATTTTTGGCATAAATAATTGCTTTCTTTAAAAAAAAATTAGAATTAAATTCAAATAAAATACCAAAAAGCAGTTGTATAATTTCTACGAGAGTCTGTGCTTAGCAAATCGATTGTTAAATAAAAATAAAACTTTTTTTTTCATTTCTAATGGCGGGCATTCTTGAGCTAGTAAGTACATTAGAGCATTTGCCGCAACAAGGCCGGAAATTGCTGCTCATTTTATCGTTACCCGGTGGGCACCTGTGAACCAAGTGATGGAGGTACGAGTAGCATCGCCCACGCCACACCACCACAAACCTGTCTATAGGGCGGGCCACATTCATCCATCCATCATCTGAGGAAAGGACAAGAAACACAGAGAGAGAAATAGAAAGTACATCCATGCCCGAGCCGGGATTCGAACCCGGGTCCTCCCCATCAGTAGTCAGTTACGCTAACCACTAGAGAGGTTAAGTGGCAAATAAAAAAAAATAATAATACGTAAGCAAGTTTACTTATTGCCACTTAATTGAAAATAATCTTTGAAAATTTCTTGGCGTACATTCATCCTTAAAAACTTTAGAAAATTTATTACCTTACAATTTATAAAATTCACTAGACAAGCAATAACGATAATAAAACGTTTTTAGAAATAAATAAAATTTCGAATGATAATAACAAGCCTTTTATTTTAAAGAAAATGTAAATTTTAATACGATGCATTCATTTAATATTAAGTTTTAATCCCTATCAATTCTTGTTATCAATAATTAAAAGGGAACTCTCTGCAAAAGATATTTTACCTAAGACTTGGCAAAAAGAAATTGAAATGAAAAGAAAGTTTAAGAATATTGCTTTACAGGAAATGAAAATATAATTCATTTACTCTCTTTCATTTCATAATACTACAATATTTCAACTGCAGATAAAGGAATAAAAATGTTTAAATTATAAGTGCACTTTAATTCGCAACTAGAAAATAAACGCGAATGATATTCCAAATCCATAAGTTATCATTCATTAACTTCATGATTTGATTTAGAATAAATCTGGATAAAGCCTCAACGCTCAAAATAATAAGGCGGAAAATTTAAATACTTAAGCCAAACAGCATGAATGAGTTCTAATTACATTACGTTTGATTGCCAAACGGTACATACACTTTATAGAAAGCTATTGTCGATATAATTGAAGAATAAAAGACCAAACAATGATACAGAGCCAAGTTAATTTACATATTAAATATTTATAACACTTACGGTAAACATTACAGGAAATTAACCATACGAAAGGAATACATAATTTTGATTTGAAATTTAAATATCTGAAACTAACACTTACAGATTAGGGAGCAAATACAAATTATCTCAAGTGTTATATATTTGAAGAGTACATAGTAGTTTATTTAGAATATTTAGTTATGAATGTAAAGATAGTAAAATATTTAACATTTTAATATGTTATAAAACGCACTTGTTTAATGTTCATAAATTTGTTACTAAGTTTAAGAAAAATGTTTCAATTCTTGTTTAATTACGTATAATTTACACAAACATGCATAACAGAACACTGTTATAAAGATCGTCACAAACAAGGCAAATTTTATAAATTGTGTGAGATAACACGCGCACACATACATATGTTGATATACATATAATCAAAGAATACATTGCACAAAAACGAAAGCTTTGGAAAGGAATAAAGTCTGATATTCATGATCTGATATGGTATCTGAAAATGAAAAAAATTATCACAAAATTAACATTTTTCATTATGGAAAATATATAATAATGTCAAATTTCTAGTACATTGTAAGATCATCTTTGCGCAGTTATAACTTACGATATATATATTTTATATTTCCCGAAACAAATTTATACAAGCTTATTGGAGTTCGTCTGTAAGCTCTTGAAATAGTAAGGCTATTGAGAATTCGATTTTACCACTTTTACGGCCGTATTCACCAAACACGTGTTAACTTGAGTGTAGCCTATCTCGGATATAACTTAACTCTACCATGACTCGCCGATTCTTATTCACCAAGCGGGGAAATTCCCGTGTAAAATAACTTTGGAGTTAACCAAACACGACATGTAAAACGGCTTCTGATTGGCTAGCAATCAATTTCAACAAACATATCGCTTAGGTCCGCCATTGTTTGCTGACTCGGCGCTAACACTCCGAAATCGTAGGGTTATTCCAGGGTTACATATAGGCGAGTTAATCTCTGTTTTTGTCGTGGTGAGTAACGTTTCACGACTTAGCTCGCCCTTCACTCTGAAACCTCGTTCAACTCTGGCTGGTGAATACGGCCGTTATAGGTGTTGAACTGGAGATAAATGTGGAGATTATTGTAGCCAAGTTTCAACTTGGTTTAATTATTACAAACGTTTTATCTCCTTCATCCGAGTATTATGTTTCTGAAATATTATGGTTAGAGTCACAGCCATGAGAAGCAGCATATATATATTAAAAAAATCTTGCAGTTATATCATTAAACAATTAAAGTTCCTTGTATCACTACTAGTGATGATAAGCTATCATATGTGATGGCTCAGCACATATGTAATATAGGCGATATGTTTCTCTACAAAATAAGCTATATTTTACAACAGATCAGTAGATTATTGCAAACAAATTATATATATATATAAAATGATATTCATTGCTCGCAATACTTCAATACTATTATTTTGTGGTTCGGAAATAAATTATAAATTTAAGACGATACCGTTAAATTCCCTAATTCCAGAGAATCGTTGCTCTGGATGCTAAAGCTTTCGAAATGCATAATTTAATACATTCATGATAGAAATGTCTGATTATTTGTATTTTTATTGAGAAATGGGTTGCATTTAAAACATTATGTTAACAACATAAATATATATTATAACATAAAAAATACCTACACTTTTTACGTTACATAATGCATTTGCAATATTTTTGTAGTAATTTTTCGTTGAGCGGTATATGTTAGGGAACAGGCCTGATTCAGGTAACCATTTATTCATGAAACGAGCTTTCGTATGAAAATAGAACTTGAGATTTTATGATTTATTATAATCAGCAAAATGGCTTATTTCTTAAGAGGCATGACCATATCCTCTGTTAGGTGGTCATTCTTGGTTTTTACATCCGAAATGTCGTGTATGTATTCTTCATGCACCTATGACATCCTACACCATATAGCCTGACTAGAATGGGCTTTGTTTGCGAGAGTATACTTCGATACATCACGTTTTCTCTTAATTCAATAACAAGGCTGGTTTATTTCATAGTCCTTTAGTTACAAAAGCAATCTTCGAATACTTCTGAAATCTTAAGATTCGGCATTTTTTCCACAGTAAAAATAACTGTTGTAATCTATCCGAGCATCAGAAAATATCTTATATACAAACGGTTATTTAAATCATAAGCCTTTGGCGTAAGTATTTTTATAACTCTTCGAGTTCATTAACAACCACCTAGTAAGTTGCAGCAATCGAACTCTTGATATTTACTCTTCCATCCCTCTGTGTATATATATATATATATTGAATGACATTAAATTATAAAAATCAATTACACACTGCTATTTATTAAGAAATATTGTTATTAATTAATAATTTATGCACACGTTATGCTAAATGATTTTTTTTTAATTTGCAACTTATTAATTTGTAAGGAAACTTTTATACAAAATTATTTCAACATACTTATTAAATTTTATTTGATCAAAGAATGAAAATTTAGCAAAATATATTTATTATATAGAAAACAAATTTATTTGCTTGTGTTTCTCTTAAACTCGTTAATATTATGTATATGAACCCTAAATATTCAGCATTCTGATTTTCTAGGGATTCTGTGTTTCCTAAATTTAAAGTTTGGATACTCAAGGGAAATTTTCTTGATTATGATATGCTCTGTAAACATATAAGATATCTAAAACTTTTATTTTAAAGTCTAAATTTGTTAAAAAAAAAAAAAAAAAAAAAAAAAAAAAAAAATCGTGCATAAAAAAAATTAGTAATAAAAATTTGTTAATTAAAACAAAAAAATGAAACATGAAAGCTAATATTTCTTAAATGCCAAACTAAATCACATCAGAAAATACAGAAATATGTATAATAAATTTCATATAATTATTATAATATAATAAACATTTAGTTTTGACAACTTTATGGCGAAACTTTTTGTCCTAACGTCTGCATATTTTTCAGGTAAAAATTTACAGTACGGTCGCTCTTGGCAACTTTTTCAAAAAATTGCCAATAGTCTCGCTAACTTCGCCAATCTGGACTAGCGAAGTCTGAAAATAAACAGAAAATTCCATTTTTTATGGGTCGGCTCCCATTTTATCATAATCCCCCATTTTTCATTGGTCGCAATCCCTCATCTGTGCTAGACCAGAATTGGTTGGGTTGCCAGAAAATGTTATTTATCGCCAACTTTGGAAAATCACGCCAAGAGTGACCGTACAGAAAATCTGAGCCGATAACATTTCTAGATATAACATTTTGTTATATTTTCTAACATTTTTGTTATCTACTATTTTGACAGTTATTCTATCAGTGCTTTCTTTCTATATACGTGTTTGAACGAACTGAGATAAGGATTATTTATTGGAATTCAGTTTCCAGTGAGAAAATTGATTATCCAATTCTGATTGTCTGGAGCAAGTTATATATATATAATTAAGTAAAAAAAAAAGAAATTATAAACGTTTTACACAATCATTAATATAAGAAATTTTACTCAGTAAAAAGTACACTTATTCATGTAAACATACATTAAAAGTCTTGTGTTTGATGTGATTTTATTACCGTTATAAAATAACATGCCTAAATCAAATTTTCCTTGCAAATTAGATTCACCTAGATTATAAAAAGTTCTTTATTTCTTGCATCGTTAATTATCCGGATGCATAAACATAGAACAAAATATAGGCAGAAAAGAAAATCTATGTGCCTTGCACTTAAATGAATCAAATAATTAAAATAACGAAACTAATTAAGAGGATAATTAAATATGAAAATAAATATTTTTAGAAGTTAGTATTAAAATATATGCAAAATTTTTAGAAAAGACTACTTTTAATTTATTAGAAATAAACTTTGCATTTAAATTAATCATTATAGTTTTTTTAATCTTTAATTCTGTAATTAATTAAAACTTGTATTAAATTTATAAGAAGTAGAATACACAGATCCCGTTCAGAACTACTTAAATATTAAAAATATTATGGAATAAACAAATACATTAATATTTATTAGGAATAAATACAAATAATAGTTTTAGATAAATTCCTAACATTAAAGAATTCTACTAATTAATTCGCGTAGCATAATACTTTAACTTTTTTAACTATATGAAATACAAAAACAATTTCATAAAGAAGTATGCTTTCAGTCTTGAAATGGAAAATTCGATCTTTACTATTTTAAATTTTTGTTTGATAGATTTAAGTGAAAAGTGATATATTTAAATTAATTTTAAAATAATTGATATTTTACTATTCTAATTTGTATTTCAGAAATTTTTTTACAAAATTAGTTCCAAGAAAAAATTAAAAATAGTAGCATAACCACTTATTAGAAAAGCTCTTTACATAATTGCATAATAATTTTATTTTAATATTTTATTTCATATAAAATTTCATAATTGATGATTGGGTTCCTAGAATAAAATTTATTTAAATCACACATACACACATTTAAAACACTTTAAACTATCACAAATGAAAATTCATTGAAATTAAATGGAATTAAATATAGATATAGATAATTCTATATAGTGATCTACGAATGTGTCATTTGTTTGTTTTAAAATTAAAATTTAATGGTTATTATTACTTTACGCACAAGTCATATATTTTAGAACATTTTAAAAGTACCTATTATACAAGTATTGATCGTAAAAATTATTGTTAGAAATGCTTATGTTGTCTCTTTTATAACTGCATTAGTAAATATGAATAATTTCATTCTAAATTACAATAGCTTTAGAAAACTAATTAAAATTATAAGAGGTTTTAACAATAAAATATTTTTAGTCTTTTAGATACTTAATATATTGTTTAGTTTGACACTGTTTTAATAATATAATACAACAAACGACTTTTTAATGTTCATTATTTTTCATTTATGACTTAAAAAATTTGAAAGATTTAAGGCACCCAAAATTGAAAAACCATTTAGGTTTCAAATTTCGAATCAAACTCGAACAAGCTAAGAATTCGTACCACTTCTAATTTTCTTACTTTTGATAAGCTTCTAGAAACTTTCGAAGTTTTACTTCAAATTGGTTTTTGATAATAAGGCTTTGTTTTAAAATAGTACCCATTCTGTAAAGAATAGAATAAGCTGATCATACCAAAGTTAATCTTCCTTTTAGTTCAAATAGTAAAGTGATTTTGAGAGCAATTTAAATTACTGAAAAGTTTATTTACTTAAAAGTATATTAATATATATGTGCTTCTAAATTTATGATTCAAAACTTATATGTTAATTTTTAACTATTAGTAAGATAAATTAATCTAATATTGTTGCATTTTAAAATTATCACTAGTTGAACAATTTTCTATAATTTGGATTTTAATTTTGCTTTTAAGTAACAAAGGTTAAAACTAATGCCTAATGAATATCAAAATTTTTTCAATTTTCAATTTATTTTATATATTTAGAAAAATACGAGTAGAGTTTACAAACCTATGAAAAACAATATTCTGATATGCATGGAATGTAACTAATATAAAAACTTTCTAAACTACTTATATTATTTTCAAGTTCCTAATTTTACTTTTACATATCTTCAATAAATATTAAGATGATTAAAGAACTGTTAAAATATTATTATAAAAATTGAATTCGACAAACAAATTTATGTGATTTCAAACTATATTCGGCTTTTAAAAAATTATATAATTTTTCTGTTTTATGGAATATATTTGGAGAGGGAAATCAATTCTATAATATGCTGTAGTGCATTTTAAGTATTTAATTAAATTATGAAGTATTGTATGGACTGTGCCAATTTCTAAATATTATTTATTTTTATATTAATAATATAAATAAATTTATTTTGTTTTAGGAAGGGATGCTTTGACATTCAGCATCATAAAATTAATATTCTATTTTTATTTTTAGTATTTTATATTTATATAATTTGTCTTTATTGAAGCATTCATAACCTACCGTAGAAATTTTGTTGAATGAATTAAAAAAATAAAGAAACAGCAGTTCAAAAATTATTTTCCTGTAATTATAAACACCCTCAATTAATATTTTTTATGAAATTCTAACTATAAAAGTAACTCATATAGTTAGAATTTCATTTATTTAGAATTTAGAATATTAGATGAGATTTAGAATTTCATTCACAACAATCGACTACTAGAAAAAGTCTATTTTTTTTTCTCATTTATCTTCCTCTTCTCTACACAAAACAAATACCTTTATTTCTCGATATTTTACTTTT
>JAPDSC010006470.1:0-11942 GCA_026290005.1 Latrodectus geometricus
ACTAAAATTTTTGAAATTCACTATTAACAAAATAAATAAGTAAGTTTATCTCTAGTAAAAATAAAGAAAGTGAATATTTTGTTAGTCGAAACGGAAGTGCCTAATTTATTTCTAATTTTCTCTGAAATCGCAACTTGTTTGCCCACACGTCGGTAGTTTTTCTAAGTGACATTCCTCTGGGTGTTGAAAGGTGTAATTTTACTTCTTGTTTTCGAATAACAGAAATGTGTCATTCATCAAGTTCTTGTAATTGGGTGGAATAATATATGTGGCACAAAGTGAGTAAACAAGCGATTTAAGTTAGTTACCAATAATTAAAAGCGAGTTTTCGTTTGAGAAAGGAGGATTTATGTGAATTAAAATAAATTTTAAACTAAACTTGAACTCAAAGAATTACAGTGTTTAAAATTTAAAAAGTAATTTATTTTTCTTTGTGGCTTCACATTTAAACAGAGTTGAGGAAATAATTTTTACATTAACTTTAATCACATTCTTCCTTGTTCATAGAAAATTTAAATTGCGGAAAAATGTATCATTTTTCTAAGAGTAAGTAGTATTTTTTTTATTTCAAATAAATTAAAGGAAAATTATATAGTAAAATGCAAATTTAGTGCAATATCAACAAGCAAAATTTTATTCTATCATTTGCTATTAACTTTTCAAAATTTTAACTAAATACAATGTAGAAAAGTAAAAACAGTGTATAGTAACAAGCTGCGACTTAAGCTGACTGAGTTAAATTGTGAGAAAGATAATTCTTTTTATCTTAACTAAGTTTTTTTTCTTAATTTATCAACATTGTTTAATTCACATATTTTTGAATTAGAGTGTCAAATTATTTCGATATTGTAGTTTAACTAATAAATTAATTTCATTATATCAATTTATGTTCTCCTAAATAACTTCATTCTAAATATTTGATTAATTACTAAAATTTATTTAATTCAGTTGTAGATTTAAAGATTATTATTTTTTTATATATTTATTTGTCCATTTTTATTGTAAAAAATTTAACAAAAGAAATATATTTTTTTTTAAAATAAGATTCTTAAACTGTAAAATATATGTAATATCTTTTTTTATTTAAAGAAGATATTTGAGATTAAAGGTATTTAAAACCAAATACCAGAACTAAGGAAATCGAAACAGTCTTTTAACAAAATATTCTTACATGATTGATTTCAATTAGCATCAAAAGCTTATTTAAATAATTTACTGCAATTCATTAAATCAGAATAAAACGTAACAGAAACTATCATTTATTAACTTACAACAATATTTATATTTATTAGAATAATTTAAACTTACTGCTTACTTTTACTGGAATACTTATTAGGAATTTCAATTTTGTTGAAATGTATACATAAATAAGCTCTTCCTAAGTTATTAACCCTCATTAAAAAATAACTGGCTCAAATGATTTGCTTACTTAAATTTATTATTTAAGCAACTTAGCTGTTTTTTCTTTCTTAAGAATTCATTTTCCTTCAATACTAGCAAATATAAATATTCATTTGTATTTTACTATATCCTTAGCTAAGCAGTTTGGAAAGTGAAAAAGTGAAGGAAAATTTAAATAGTTTTAGGTATTATTTGCTGCAAAGTTACCAGTTTTTCCTAAATATACATTTCCCAGTATGTTATGATTATATTTAAATACTTTTCATTTAATGCTTCTTACATTAAATTTTATATATATATGGATAAAATTTAAAAATAATCTAAATTCGAGAAATTTTAATTTTTTTAACAAAAGTGTAGTTCAATCTATTTTGATTATTTGAAAATAGTCATTAATAATTAAATACTTTTCTCATTTCGCATGAGAATAATAATACTTTAATTGCTTAGAGATGTAAAAAATCATTTTATTTTTGTTTATATTTTGTAATATTATTTGACTATATTATTTTAAATTAGCTGAATTAAAGGATCAATGTTAAATAAATCCATCTTTTTGTATTATTTAGTTTGATAGTATTTAATTCATTACTTTATGGTGTAATACAAAAGGAACTTAAAACTTAATCTTGAGTGAAAAAAAGTTTATATCTCCTTTTAATCATATTTTTTTATAAAGAAAAGAGTAATTCAAACTTTTTTGATCACAAAATTTAGCTTAACTTGTTTAAATCTTTCCTTATATATATCTGCAAGCATGTAAATATATTCTAGTAATAAGTTGAGGAATATTGAGGAGAAAAGAGAGATAGACACTATCTCATATGACAAAAACTTTAGAATCAAAATTTAAGATCACAATTTATGGTTAAATTTAACAAAATCAGTTATTCTCTATCAAATTTTAAAGGATTTTATCATACAGAATATTTTCTTGTTGCTATTTTGAAGTTTTCAAAAATTGCTTTGAAGAGCAGAACTCGCTTATTGTTATATTCAAGGTAATGAGCAATGAATTCAACATCAAATAGAAATATTATAAACAAAAAGGTCTTAGCTTGATTCTTAAACGCATTTTGACTTCATTTTCTCAAATTAATTCAAAATCTACACAATCGATGAAACAGGAATGCTTAGGTCATTGCATAATATCATTTGCATCAAATTCACTTTAGATGAACAAAATCAAGTGTTTAAAAATTTTTCTAAATGATTGAATTTTTTTCATACAAACAATGAATCAAATGTGATTTTAAACATACCAATTTATAATATAAAGAAAAGTGACAGACTGAACTTTTTACTCTATTTACACTCACTCACAGCTTGATTTTTATACTTTTAGCTTTCTTATTTTTGGGCTATATTTTTTGTTTTCAATTCATTTTTATATTTTCATGCTCATTATTTGTTCATTTCAACAATATTTGTGAAAAAGAATATGAATGGTATATTTACAGTATTTGGTGGTACAATTCTAAAAAGTAAATTAAACTAGGCATGCATTTTTTTCTACACTTAAAATAAAGGAATATATTAAAAAGCTCTATAGGATGTCAAAAATCAATTTACTCTCTTACAACTCTTTCTTTTAGTGATACAGAATAAACTCATATAAAATCTACTAAATAACTTCATATGCTTTATCATATTCTGAGTACAATTTGAAAAAGAAAAGTAACTGAGAGGCAAGTGATATAATTGAAAACATATATGTCCCTAAACAGAAACACATTTCTTTTTGTAAATGCAGTCAATAAAAACCGTAAGTGTTGGCTCGTTTATTTTTTCCAAACTAAGCCACTATTTTAAAGTGTGTTTATTAAAAATTTTTGATAAATAGTGGGAATGATTTTATTTACCATAATAATAAATAATCTTAAATAATTTAATATTCTGTTTCAGATTAAAAATATAAGCTGACAGAAAGAGTATTTGACAAATATAATTTAAGTATGTGATCAAATGTGTTTTACATTGCAAAAAATTTCTACTTTTTTATTGCAAATGAATATGCAAACAATGATATTTCAGGGTTGGATTTTGTTTATATGCCGAGGAAACGAGATTTACTTCTTGTATCGAAGAAAAGAGAGGGATGCATGTGAACTTACCTGCACTTTTTTCGTTTGCCTCGAGTCCTTCGAAAGCCTTGCTGGTCATTTCGAAGAGGGCATCCAGGGGCGAGGCATTAGGGTTAGCAACGGCGGGGCTTTCGGGAGAATCACTCTCCGATCTCTCCGACCGCGAGTCGTCGTCTGCGGACCGGGGTCTCCTCCTCGACGCTGCCGAGCTGTCCAAGTCCCATGGTCTCACGATCCCGCGGACCTCGCTGGACAGCGTCCGCTGGATGGAGGCCGGCTTGTGGCTCAGGATGTCCTTAATGAAAAACGAGCTGAGGGGTTTGCTGCTGGGTGCCGGCACTGGAATCGGGGGTGCAGCAGGTCTGGAAGGGGCCATGCAAAGTTTCTTAATAGGTTTGAAGTACTCTTCGTCCTCGGATACTGCTTCGACATCCGAGGACACCAGGTGATCCCCTTCTGAGGGTACACTGGTCACATCAATGTCCACATCTTCGTTATCTTCTTCCAACTCCTTGTCGTCCGAAGTGACCGGTTGAGGAGAAGGTACTTTCTCAGAGGACTGCGACTCGGAATCTGTCAGGTTGGACATGTCTTTGGAAGTTAGGAACTTTACCGATGAGAAACTTGATCAGTTCCAGTGATATCACACTTCAGTGACAGAAATGTCATAAAAAGGATTTTTAATCAAAGAAGTTGCACCAACGTGTTTGTTGTTATTGTTACAACATTTTAAAATCCATCGAATCTCTGATGTTTCATAACATATTTTCAATTCTGTAGTTTAAAAACAAAATATTGGTTTCAGTTACTTGGAATAGTGTATGTGTAAGATCATGGATAAGATGGCAAACTATTGATAGATGGCTTGTTTTCTTTTATGTTTTGTGAAAAACATGAAACTCTTTCATCAAAATAGGAGTTAAATATTGAAACTTAACTGAATCAGAAAAATATCAAGAGTCATCAGCATGCAATGAAAAGCATGATCCTGACATCAACGCCTGAAGCTAAAATACGATGCAAAACAAGCCGGCGCGATCGGCAGTCTTGAATGGCACTTTTTCAAAAACTCGTTGCTTTGCGTCACGCGTTAGAGTATAGTTGATGAAATATGGCCTTTAAGCATCGCCTGCTGACTCGTCGGATAGCTAGGACCAAGAACCAGTCTTCTCAAAACAGGGGGAAAAGAAAGTTGTTACCCTGGTTAGGCACATAATCACTCAGTCACTCAAAGAGGCCAACCGGGACTTGACGGTTCAGAGTCCACCCACTCTCTTTCGCACCGCCTTCGTCAGCAGAAGCCCCGCCTTACTATTACAGAAATAATCCAATCCAGAAAGAGGCCGAGGAAGATAGACGGCTTGCGTCAGAGGTTGGAAAATGCTGTTTTCTCTTTTGCGAGTGATGAAAAAAATGTACATAGGGGCTGAACTGCGTGGAGCATGCGCGTGGTGAAGAAGAGTGTTGAGAACTGTGATCTGCAGACGAGACGTCTTTGAACTTTGAAAAATTAGGGGATGAGTCTGTGGTCCGCAGAGAATAGTTGACATCCTGTTTATGCCTTGATAAAAGGAGGGGGTTGGAAGGGTAGGGGAGGAGGAGAAGAAAGATTCATTATTGCCTTGAGGTGCGTAACTTGAAAATTTTCCATCCGTGAAAAGGATAATTTGTAAATGACTGCAAGAGTTTTATTAATCAATTAACTCTATTAATTATGTTTAAGTTAATGGGCAAGAAGTTTTGGGATTATTTTTCACGCAATTTTTCAGGAGTTGAAATTTGTTTCCTCTTTGTGATTTCAATTTACGTTACTTCATAAATATTCCCATTATATAATATTTCATTAAAGCTAGCGTGAATTAGTATTATTTTACAAAGATATGCATTTTTTTAACTCTAAGTCTTCAGTCAAGGAAATGCAAATTTTATTTTTGTTAAGATGTTTTTAAGGAATGAACTTTTACTCTTTTTCGCCAACATCATAAGATGAATTGTTCGAAACATTTAAAAAATACGTAAAACTTATTTAAGCATAGTGTGTTTAAAATATAATATGCACGAATTTTGAAAAAATAATTTTATTGATTTTTCATTAAAAAGTAAAAATTAGTTGATATTTTGATTTTAGTATAATGATAAAATTTAACGTCAGTCTTGTTTCACCCGGAAATTTCTCCCCCCCCCCAAAAAAATGATTTTCTCGAGTCATGATTTGTACAGAATTTGTGAGATTTGTTCATATTGGAACAAATGTCACGAATTCTGTACACTTTATTTTATCAATTCTGTTTACATTTATTTCAATATGATCTAAAGTAAAAAAGTAATATCTGTCCTCTAATAACCTGAGCAACACATTGATATAAATGTATCACATATTGGAGAATTTTAGTTTTTACTTTGGGTTTGACTTCCGTTTGGTTGTAGTCCATAAGTTGGAAAATGTTTTAAGATTTCCTAATATATTCCTTGATAGCAAATTATCGTTCGATGGGACTTTTTATAAATAGCTCGTAATAACGTATCGTAATAGATTACGCAGTAGTAATTCTGGGACACTCCTAATTACCCATTTAAAAAATATCTTCAGAGAGCAGAAACACAAAATCCACTTTCAGTTTCTCAACTAAGGATAAGTTTAATTCTAGGAGTTTAAACTCTGAAGCAATCATTTGACCAAGGTTAATTTATTATATCAAGATAAATATGCTTCACTATATTGTAAAAAATGGATAACTTCAAGAGATTCTTTGAGATTTTGCGAAATACAGTAACTTTAGCCAAAAGATGTAAGAAATTCAATAGTGACAAAGCTCAACAATTTGCAGGTTCCTTATGCGATACCTTCTTCATCGCTTTTTTGGTGAAGTGAAATAAATCGCAGTTTATTATATCGTATCAAAATCGAAGAACTAGAAAGAGTTATTTGCTGCGTCTGGAGTTTCTGAATCTTTTCAAAGTTACATTCCTTTGTTCCATAACACTTTCATTTGTTATGCGAATTTTACTGCTCTTAATTTATCTTTATTTTTTTACTAAAAGAAGTTTCTAAGTCATTGAATTCACATACAAACAGTCGCTCGCAGCCGCAGCAGAAGATGAGGATTGTGGATTTCAGAAATCCATTATGGTCTTCAAAAAGAAGAAAGACAGTTTATCAATGGATTATCGTCTAATCTCTTGGTCAGAATATGTATCATGAGTTTTGGGCAAAGCGATTCTATGAACCTGAGTCTAAGATCTATTTTTCCTTTTTACTTCTTATTTTTTTTAATTGTTTTCTTTAACTGATGAATGAATAAGAAGTGAGGAAATGTTAGTAATGAGAATTTCAAATTTGAGTTAATTGTTGCTTCCTTTATTTTGTTATCAGCAAACTAACTTATAAATTTCAATATGAGTTCTTGTCCTAGAGATTTGGATTCTCCTTTCTCGTATTTAAATCTAAATTTGAATGTATTTATGTTATATGTTATTGGAGAGAATTCAACTATAATAATAAAACCGTATCTATTAGTTTGGGCGTTATATGCTTGTTGCTAAATGAGAGTGGCTTAATTCTTGAATATCTGTGTGCATACTGCTAGGAATAGTTCTTAATGGATGCATGTATCAAATACATGCTGCCATTAGTGTAACGGCTATAATTTACTTGAAAATAGAGTAAATGGGAAGCTTGCCAGCTATTAAAATGTTTTATGTAATGAGGGCTAGAAAATTTAGAGATGCTATTTTACCCTAAAGCACTAGATATGTCCTCATTAAACATGGAACTGAAAATTATATCTTTCATTCTACCACTTATCTTGAGTTGTACGCATTTTCACTTGAGGGCTTCTTTCTTGATAGTCAAATAGTAGAAGAGGAATTCTTTTTCAATTGTTATAAAATTTTATACTTAATATAGAGATTATTTAATAATTATGCATTTGCCAAAATTCCTTGATATATATTCATTAATTGGATCTTGTACAACAGTTTAGAGTAGGATATTCATGAAATTTGATACACAAAGTGTGTTGTCAAATTATGCAACATGATTTGATAATATGAAGTCTTCTTTTATTTTTAAAACTGCTGTTGCTGTATAATAATGACACCAACATGTTATTACTGAAATATAGTAAAATTAAAAGTGATACTATCAAATTGTATTCAATTATTTGAAAATTTTAAGGTTTTATATTTAAAATGTTACTATTTTTGTATTTTATGTAAATATATTTCTGCTGAGTACAATTTTTTTCTTTTTATTTTTAAGCCTTGCGATAGAAAAATCATTAGGTTTCATTTATTTTAAGGGAGTTTGATGAAATACATTTTTTGCAATATTTTAGCAATATAAATTTTTTCCCAGTTAATATATAAAACATTAGAACATTCCAGATCTTTTTAAATTTATATATCACTAATTCATTCATCGCTGTTACAATTGATGCTCACAAGCTGCAACTGCTGATTCTAAAAACCTAAACAAAAACTGTGACTAGCAAAGGCGTTGATTGAGACATTTTGCAGGTCTCTTCACGACTTTCCAGAGATGATTGGTCTTGCTTTCCATAAATGTTACACGAAACATGAGGTAAAAATTACGGCCCATTGTGAACTCATTTTTCTATGGAGTGTAATAAAGTGTGCCTAAATAATTACTGCCACCGGTCAAACTGTTCAATACAACATTGCCTCCGGTTGCTAACGAAGATAAATGGATAGGCAAGGGGATAGGATCACTTTGTCGGGGAGCAGAACGGAGAATTGCAGCTGCTGCGGTGGTAAGCTCTTGGTGCAAGGGGGTGAAGTCTCCTTTTTTACAGAACGGAGAAATTGATTTAATGATGTAAATGATATTGAAAATAATTTTATCCTCATCAATGATTTGTTTTTTTGTGTGTGATTTTTCTAAATAATGATCAACACATGGTTAAACAATAATTCATACAGATGCAGATGCTTTATTGATTACTTAAGATAAAGAAGTGGTAGATTTTCAATATTTTTGTGATTCGTTGTTATAAAATTCAAAGTAGAAAGGTATAAATTGTGTTCTAAAATTGTGACAATCTAATCATAAAATAGTTCATAATTTATCATTTGAAAATAAGAGCTAATTTATCAATTTCTTAAAGAAAAGCAAAAAGTTAAAAGAGAAAATAATTTCCAAAAGTAAAGGCTTATTTATTGAAAATTGAAAGTACAACTTATAGAGTATCATATCATTTTATAATAAATATAACAAAAATTAAATAGAGTACATAAGAATTATTTATCATTGCACAGATTTTTTCCTAGTTGTATCAAAATATATTGCAGATCATTATATTATTGCTTTTACAATAGAAAATAGAACAAATATTTAAATCATTGCTAATGATTGAAATTTAATATTGAAATAGTAATTTAGGCATCTCGAAATTACTGAATATTTAAAAAAAAAATTATTTTCAGACAACATTTGATTACACGTCATCATTGCACAAATGATTTTTATATATTGATTATTTAACTCTTGATCAAGCTTTTAAAATCACAACAAAAAGCAAATCAATTCAATGTACTTGATATCATGAAGCATTAATCATTAATATGAGACACTTTGGAAGAAAAAGAAAACCAAACTCAGTTACCAGTTATGCGTGAGATTTTATGTTAAAAATTAAAACAAAATCAGATTTAAAAGATTAGCTAAAGCAAAATCCATAAAATTCCTAACTTGAGTATTAATTTTGATAAAATAAAACTGGATCAAAGAGCTTTATAAATTATAGTTTTGATTTTGATTTTATATTAACAATTAAAACAAAATCAAATTTGAAATATTAGCTAAAGCAAAATCCATAAAATTCTAAAGTTGAGCTTTAAGTTTGATGAAAGAAAACTGGATCATAGAGCTTTATTAATTATAATTTAACTAATGGAAAATTCAATGACTATCAAAAAACTTTATTCGTTATTAGGAAAGATTTTGTATGTTCTGAAATTAATTATAATACTAAGAGATCATCAATTGGAAGAAATGACAAAAAGACATTTAAATTGCTAAGAAATTAATAAAAAATGTATTTTTTATTGCCAAGAAAAATATTTTTCTTATGCATTCAATTTCTTAAATGTAAAATTTTTCGAAATTCTTCTGAGTAATAAAAGAAATAAATTCAATAATTTTATTACAAATCCTAATGTGATAAAGTTAGCAGTATTTTCATTGCTCAAAAATTAAGATGATAAATATTAATTAAAAATACTATACAATGTTGAAGTTAATTTTTTACTCCGACTGAATACATTTTGCTTAAAAGAAATGATATTCTTTTAAGCAAAATGTATTCAGTTGGAGAAATATTAAAGTCACCAAAAGAGATAAATGATATTAAAGTTACCAAAAATATTTCACAAAATTTTAAAAATTATGAATATTTACTTATAAATTATTTTGAAAGTTTTTTCATGAAAAGTGATTTATAGTAATTTCATATAAAAAAAAACTTAAGGTAATTAAATTTGAAATTCAAATTGAAAGTGATATAATAATTACAAAATAAAATTTTAAAGATATGTCCTTCTAGTTTTTATTCTCTTATAATTCCCACTCATGCTTTAACCGGACTTAGTTTAAATAAATCAAACAAAAATCAATATGTGTTAATTAAGGTATCAACTTGCTTTTCCTCTTATGTACCTATTACTAGTGTGAAGTTCGTAAAATTATTTAGTTATTACTCATTTCCCATTCAAAGAAAAATGTAAAAATTGTAAAGGGTTAAAAATATACCAAAAATATTAAATTTCGGTTTCACACATATAGAATTATAGTTAGAAAGTTAATCTGTCACAAATTTATTGATTTTCATTTGTTCAAAAAGAAAATAGTTTTGTAATTGCATTAGACGCTCGTTTCTACGAGTATCAAATTTACGAACACTCACGTTTTTACGAACTAGTGGCTATTCCCCAACCTGACACCATAGACATTATAATTTTAACTTCCATTTAAAAATTAAAGTTTTAAAAATTCCATTTTTTCTACGAGCTTTTATTTCTAATTTAGTTATTCCTCTTTTTTTTCATATTTTTATTGATGTGACATTTTTTTAATTCTTTGTTTGATATCCTTTTCATATAATGCCTGAAAATTTGAATCATTTCTGAACAATGAAGTTACACTTACTGCATTCCAGATATTGAGGGAACAATAGTCGAAAACACATGGACATCAGCATTTGATCGGAATAAACTGTGCTACAGGCTTCATTTTCTGTGCTTCCCGTACGTAAGAACACAGAAAGGGAAAAAATTCTTTTTTCTTCGCGGTATGCGAGAGCATAGAAAGGGTGAAAAACTTTTAAAAGTTAGTTCTCCTATTCTGTAATTGGTTTCGTTTCATTTGAACAGCTTAACAAATGAAGTTTCGTTTCTCGAGAGAATATTTGTTGCAGTTGAAAAAACGAACATTTTTATCAGTTGAAGTAAAAGGGAAAATTCTGAAAGAAGTAGACGAAAAAAAATATTAAAGACCAAATTTACCAAAAAATTTAGAGTTCCAAAGAACAGCCTCTCAACCCTTTTACAAACTCGAAAAAAATCCTTAAAAAAGGAAACATTACCAGGAAAAATTCTCCCTCTTGAGAATATTGAAGGGAGGCAGAACATCTTAAACTTCAAAAAGTTTTGCTGAGAAAAATGAACGTTCTTGTTGATGGCAATGTTATTAAAGAGAAATCCAAATGCTTTGCTGTGAAGCTGAATATAAAAGATCATCAGATGGTTAGCTTCAAAAATTTAAAACCAGACAAATTCAGAGCTTTAAAAATTTGTGAAAGGCTGAAGAAAGAGATAATCAATAAAATGAAAGCAAGTGTATTTTTAAGTAATCTGATTTTGCATGTTTCTTATTGTGTACTTTTTCTAAAAGTATTTTATTTATAAAAAATATGTAGTTTGGTAAAAAAAAAAATTTGAACTTAAGATTCAAATACATTTTTTTTCTATTTTACGAACTTTCTTTTTTACTGTCTGTTTTACAGGTCCCTACGCATTTGCAAAGCAAGTGACTACTGTATATAAAAATAAAGAAATTTTGACGTACTTTAAATTATTACTATATATATGTAAGGAATTTTATTTATATAAAACAAAGTTTATATAAATGATATCTGATTTTTTTTGTTACAAAAAAGTATCAAAATTCAAGTTATACAGGCTTTTTAAACAGTTGTATAGCCGCCTGCTCCCTGACTGCTAATAGACTGTCTGGGTTCGAATCCCGGTTTGGGCAAGGGGATGTACTTTCTCTCCTGTCTTTGTCCTTTCCTTGTATGAATGGGGTATGAATGGTTGCCTCCCCTCTAAACGGGTACCTAACGTATGTGTGCATTACGGAAGTCGGACTCTACTCCCAATTGCGGTTCAGTTGAAAAAGTGGAGCAGCACATCTATACTGCCAATCTGGCTGTCACTCAA